>JBBYHO010289865.1:0-13952 GCA_038382025.1 Adansonia gregorii | reverse complement strand
AAGTTAAAATGCCTATTTTAACTACTTGATCACCTTATCTTAAAGTTCCATTATACTCTCCATGTAAAAATGATTGTTCACCACATGTGAACAATTTATCATTTGACACAAAAATAACGAGGCCTCGCCCATTTTCACTATATCGTATAATGTCTTTTAAGAAGATAACCTTAACTCTTTATTAAAGCTATGATTCCATATCTATAAGTAAAGCTCTCATCGAATATAAGTCATACGCATAAGAAACTGGTCTAGTAGCTTACTACTTCGAGATGTTTTAGCCTTTGGAATGTCAAAACATATAAGTTAAACATATGGAGTCAACTAGTTACTCAAGATTAAAGTAATTACACAATAAATGTCAAAAGTGAATAAATCTATGTAAAGAGACTTATTAATAGAGTAATTTTACTTTGATCTAGTCTAATATAATATCAGCTTTAGGAGTCAAAAGCTCTAGCGACTAAGAAAAGACGTCTTCTATTTCGATTAGATGACATAATAGTCTTAACATGAGCTAAATTGCTCACATTAATCCCATAGACTATGGAATACCAATTTAGACTATTTATTTAAAATGTTGTCTTCCCACATATAAAGTTTGTTATAGTAACATTTTAATAGTATAAACACAAGTATCAATGACCTATATTTCCTTACATTTACTTTAACATGTAAATCTAAATGTGGACAGATTAGCAATGTTATAATGAAAACTCAAATTATATAAATAATTAGTTCAAAATAATGAAATAAATCAAAATTTCTTTCTTTCTTAGGGTATTCCTAACAATCTCACACGTGCCTTAAAGGAGTAAATGAGTCATGTCTTGTATGCCTTCAATGTGCCGTTCAAAACTCCTACCATTAGAATTTAAGTAAAGAGATCAGCAAAGTTATCCTTAAACACTATTTTGCAGACATCAACAACTCTTTCCATCACCAACTCTCTTATAATATCGTATTTCCTTTCTATATTGTTGCCATGTACCTTTTTTTATCTTCAAATGATCCAAAGAGAGTGTGTAACTTAAGAGATATATATATATATATGGTGGTGTGGTTGACCTTTGGTTTATCTCTTATTCGAGATTTGAATTAGGCATAGTAATATGAAAGCGAAAGAGGCTATCAAGCGAATTGATCATCCAATTAGTCAAAAGAAGCTATCGTAAAGTGCCTATAAATTTGAAATAGCCATCGATCATTTTGGGCTAAGAATGATCGAGTGCCTATTGAAAACAATATTTCAAGTTATGAAACTCAGAACATCAATTTCAGGGTCTATGAGGTCTAGAGGTTCATTTATTATGTACAAAAGCTAGTTACATGTGGGGAAGGATCAGCACCCCTACGATGCTAGAAATTGATACCCGTTAACTATATCTTACTTCAGTTTTGACTTAATTGGTTTCACTTTATCATTATTTCGATATAAACCCTTTAATACATGAAATTTCATAAACTATAGATTAGAGTTTTTAAAGAAAACTCATGTCAATTATGCACTTAGAGATCTAGGAACATAGGGATTTTTTATGGAAACAACTTTTGATTAAATTTTAAAAATTCAAACATTTCGTGTCAGGCACTAGAAAAACACTGACATAGGATTTTACCTTATAATTTTTGAAAATGATTTTAAAATATGAATGTATAGTGGTCACTACAAAAGGGCATGTTAGTAATACAAAAAATAATATAATCATATCACATAAGAACAATTACACACAAAACATAAAGAAAATGAGGAATGATCGAGATGTATCTCCTAATTATCTTCAATTTTTGATGAATAATCGGAAGATAACTTTGAGACATGTTTGGATTTTGGTGGTAACTTGAGGGACAGAAAAAGAGGTTTTAATCCAAATGACTCGGGATGTTCGAAAGAAAATTTAGATTTTAATAATAAACAGGATTGAAGTCTTCCTTTGAAAAGCGAGGTTAGAGTATCTCCAATGGTGATGGTTTTGGATGTGTTCAAAAGAAGATTTCGATCGAAAGCCTTTTTAGGAAATTTCAAAAGAGAAAATTCAAACTTTAGGTGAAGAGCAGAGTTAGAGTGTTCCCTCGAAAAGTAGGGTTGGAGTATCCCCAAAGATTTAGATATGTTAAAATAAGGTTTAGATTCAGTTTCGAGAATGTTTAAGAGAGAAAATTTAAGTTTCGAATAAAATATCCCCAAAGATTAAAATTTTAGATATGTTAAAAAAAGGTTTAGATTCAGTCTCGAGAATGTTTAAGAGAGAAAATTTAAGTTTCGAATAAAAAGCAAGGTTGGAGTATCCCCTCAAAAAGTAGGGTTGGAGTATCCCAAAAACAAAAATTTTAATATTTATGGAGAAAAGTAATATTTAGATAAAAGGAATTTTGAAAGTATAACTCAAGAATTTAAATAAAATTATTTTTTGTTTAAGACTTGATTTGAGCCTAAACGATTTGTGTTAGATTACATGACCCCACAGGAAGTTAATTGGGTGCACTTTGAAAATTTTGAACATCTCGATAAAAGTGGTCCGAGAAGTTAGGTTGATTTTAATTGCAAAAATAGGGGACAACATCTTGCTATCTCTCTTCCTAAATCTATTTAGGGTAAATTCAGAGGTGTTAGGAATTAGGGGAGGTACCATTAGAAAGGTGACTTAATAAGGTTTAATATAAAAATATTTCAAAAAGCCTAGAAAATCACTTTTTCATTGGAATTAAAATTTAAAATTGGGTTTATTTTGACAGTAGTAGCCTGTGCAGGGGAAAGGGCATAGTAGACTTTGGAAAACCATTTCAGATTCATTTGGTATTATTAAATCACAAATGATGCCTTTCTAGAAAGAGAATTTTACAACTTTTCTAGGACAAATATTTAGAAAATTCAAAAAAATCATCTATGAGGCTAAAATGGCCTGAACAAAATGCAGTTTATTAGTTCCAAGGGCTCTAGACAGTGAAAGTTTGAAAAATCATAACTCTCTCACTCTTAATGATCCAAATGCAAACACGATGCTGCTAGAAGGGTAATTCAATGCTATTTCATGAAAAGTTATTATAAAATTCTAGAAAAACATGTTTGGTCTCAAAAATAATTTTTAATGGTGGGCACATTGCTACCAGAGCCAAAAAGGAGTTTTTTTGAGTATTTTCAGGCTTTTGAAGACTAGACTCGAGCCAAGGATGTTTAAACATCCATGAATGAAAGGAACGGATCACATGGGCATCATGGATTCATTCTACAATCCCATAGTTGCTTAGGATAATGAAACAACCTGTTAACCATGCCACAAATAAGGGTATCAAATTCAAGATCTAGGCCTAATATTTTATCAAATAAAATGATTATTTTCTAAGAAAATAGCATTTGGAAGTTTATCCAACCATGAATCCAAACCTAAAAAGTTTAATTTATCCCCAATATTGGAGGACCAATTTGGTAAGGACATCAATTCGATGCTAGTCTCCATCTATAAGAGGTAACATAGATTTAACTTGGGGCTTTTATGAAAATCAAATTGTTTTAAACAAACAAGTGTACATTTTGACAAAAATATTATGAATAAAATGTAACATGCATAATAGTGAACATGGATAAGACATTCAAACAAATAAGATGGCATTTTGACAAGCAAAAAGGTGCTAAAAATGTAAGATGATGATAAGTAAGATGTGTATGAATGTTAGCCTTATAAATAACATCTAGAATAAAGCCATGTATATGGTATAAGCATGTTTAACCAAAAGAAAGCATGGTAAAATTTTTAAGAAGATATTTTTGTTTTATTAAACCTACAAGATGCAAAAAAAAAATGCATGAATATGCTCAAGACATGTTAGGGTGAACATTCAAATATGAGATGAATATATGAAGGTGGATGAAACATAGAAAAAAATGCATGAACAAAGACTGTTATAATGGTGAAAATAAGACATAGCATATTTAACCGCCCAAGCAACATCAAGGCATCAAAAGGATCATCAAGCCTAGGACTATCACAATCAAGGCCACAATAATGCATGAAAGTCTTAAAAGGATCATGGCAGTATAAAAAGGTTACTAGAATGACGTAAATGCTGAAAAATAAGAAAGTTTAAGTTTCAACCATTTTTCTTTGAGTAGCAACATTGAACTCACCTTCTTCCTTCATTTAATATTGAACAATAAGAAAATGATAAAAAGAAAGAGCATTTTAGTTAGAGTGTTGATGGAGGGGATTTTGAGAGGAAAAGTGAGTGGAATAAAAGGTTTTAGAGGGTTTTTTAATTGTGGGTTTAACGAGCTATAGGAATTAAGAAAAGTTTTTTTTTGTTTTTTGTTAGCTAGGAATGTTAAGGAAATGTATAAAAATAAGGGCTCTCTACTAAGAATATGTGAGTGTAGTAGGGTTTTCTACTTTCTATGTCTATGTAAAAGTCTCTATATATCTTTTTTAGCTGAGCCAAAGTTGGCATATATAGCTATATGACCATGAAGATAAAAAATGCAAAAAGTAAAAGCATTATCGGGTTTTGATGCATGTAACTCATGAAGAGATAAGGTACTATGCTTAATTGTTATGCTTATTGGTTTGCTCAACAATAACTTTGGATCAAGGCCACTTTATGCAATTAAGCATTGAGAAAAATCAGACTTAGCCTTTGGTAATTTGCATAATGTCATAAAATATCTAGTCATCAGCTATTTGGGTTTAAAAAAATTATCTAAATCCAATCATAAGCCCAAGACTGAAGCCTGCTATGAATTTTAATGATTTTTGGTCTAAGAAATATGTTTCAATTGGATTTTCAAATCAATAGTGTAACAGTTGAAGAATGGCTCAATACCAAGAGCCACAAAAAGTTTTAAGTCTCGAAGCTTACATGTACATGTAAATACTTCATGGGCTTATATCGAAACTCTAGCTTAAGTATTGATACATTTGGTTAAAAATCATAATTTTAGCTACTGCCAAGTTTTGTATCGATACAAACATGCTAAGTATTAATACCACTCATTAAGTCTCGATACCAAACCCTTTTGTATCAATACTAAATATGAAAATTTAAATTTTTAGTGGTATAAGAGCTTGGTATCAATGCCTATGCATCAATATGACTTACAGTACTTGTGGCTCTTTGAACTACCTCATTTTAGTCAAAAATAATGAGAAATTAACATGTGTACCCAAGGATGCTTTAAATGATCGCCTTTTATGCCCTAGATAATGGTTTAAACAAAATGGGGCGTGTATAACTACCTCTTTTTAGCCATTACTAAGTATCAAGATTAGAGAAAAGACAAATAGACACCATTTTGGTTGAGGTAGGATGATGTTCCTTGAATACCTGCAAAAATAAAATTTAATCAATGTTTTGCCATGATAATCATAATACATTGGTAGCAATTTTGATATGAAAGTTTAGATCAACTTTTGTAGGATTTGACTTCTTTACTAGTTTTTATATTCTTTTTTGAGGTTTAACCTCCTTAGATAAGCATCTACTAATGTGGACTTTGACTCGATATATGCCCTGCTCTTTGAGGATAGGCTTGGCTGGTGCCCTGCTTTATAAAGGCAAACTCAATTGGTGCCCTGCTCTTTGAGTAGAGACTTGTTGGTGCTCTGCTCTTTAAGAAGAGACTTAGTTGGTGTCCTACTCTTTGAAGACAGACTCATTTAGTGCCTTGCTCTTTGAGGAGAGACTCAATTAGTGGCTTACTTTTTGTGGATAGACTCAGTTGGTGCCCTACTCTTTGAGGTTCATGCCTTTCTCTTTAAAGACAGCCTCAGTTGGTGTCTAACATTTTGGGGACAAACTTGGTTGGTGCCTTACTTTTTGAAAATAGACTAAATTAGTAGTTGGCTTTTTATGGATGACTCAATTAATGCCTAGTTCTTTATGGATAGACTTGGGTAATGCCTAGCTCTTTGCAGATAGGCTCGATTAATGCCTAACTTTTTATGGATAGAGTCGATTGGTGCCTTACTCTTTGAGGATAGACTTGACCAACATCCAATTTTTTATGAAATAAATAGAAAAAGGTGTCCAGCTCTTTGTGGACTAAAAGGAAAAAAGGTAATCCAGCTCCTTGTAGACTAAACAATATGAATTTAAATATCTTTCTTGGTAACTTTGCAGTTTATGAGCTTTTGATGTTAAGAATTCAGGGCTTTTCAAAAATATGTAATTGCACCTAAAGATCTTTGTTGGCATGACTTCTATGAGTCGGAGTCTGTACCTATAATACGAATGATGCATGGAGATGTAAATGCATAACGCATAGGTGATGATTTTTAAATCCTATTTGGATGATCAATTTTGGCCTTTTTAGTCTTTTATTCTTCACCAAGCTTGATAGGGTGATTTCTTTTTCAAGATTCACCAAATTTATTCAAGATTTCTTGAGGTTTTGAATGTTAAGGTTGTTTCTAAAAGGTATATATGGCCTTTGATTGTAAAAGGAAGAGAGGTCCTGAGCTCAAATGGCCTATGTTTGGGGATTTCTTATTGAGTTAAGTTTCTGGTGAGTATGAAGGATTTTCTTGTCAATTCTTATTCAGAGGTGTTTTTGGTAACTTAGATGGACTCATTTGGATTTTTTATGATCATTGGAAAAGGCATTTTTCCCCTTACCTTCAGGCTGGGGTTTTGGTTTAGGTCTAATCTTAAAAAGATTTTGGTCGTTTATGCCTATTTTTTAGGTTTTCAACTTAAGTGGTTCCTTTTCCTAGAAGATCTCTCTTTTTTTTTTATTTTTTTAAAGAAGAAAGATATGCAGCCATTTTGAATCTTCATCCTAGAATCCTTTCAGGCATAGTATTTCTTGATAGAATCAATATTAACAAGATTAGGCAAATCGCTACCGTCCATTTCAATTAAAGTCAAAGCTCTTCCAAAGAACACACGCTTAACCATGTGCAACCTTTGCCAATTGGGAGTCCATTTTCCCTAAGCATCTTTATGAATTGAGAGGATTTGTTTGAGCACTAAGTCATTTTCTTGGAAGTAACAAGGATGAACTTTTTTTAAGCTCTCATTATGCATTTTTGATATGTTTGCTTCTAACAGATGGCTTTCATTCTTTTTCTCCTTAATAAGATTAAGCTGGTCATATTGGTTCATGGCACATTCAGCTTCTTGTGATTCCATCAACACTCTGAGTAAAGGTATTTTGACCTTGATAAGTAAAATAACCTCTATGTTATAAACTAGGGGAAACAAGGTGGCACCCATAAAAGCTTGAACTACTGTACGATAGGTGTGCAGTGCCAAAGGAAACTTTCTATGCCAATCTTTATATGTTTCAACCATCTTTTTTACTACTCATTTAATATTCTTGTTGGTTGTTTCGACTATCCCATTCAGTTTTGGAAAATATGGCACCAAGTTATGGTGTTGAATGTTAAATGGGGAATAGACTGCTCATCATCTTGTTTTTCAAGTTATGCGCATTATCAGTGATGATTTATTCTAGAAATCCATATCTATAGATGATGTCCCATTTCATAAATTTGCACATAATGGACTTGGTGACGTTGGCATAAAAAGTTACCTTTACCTACTTGGTGGAATAATAATGGCAATTAAAATGAAGCACTATCCATTAAAAGCCCTTAAGGTGATTGATCGATCATATCCATGCCCCACATAGAAAAAGGCAACAAAACTATATAATATGCAGAGGTGATGGCATGACATGGATTTTGTTTGCATAAATTTGGCATTTTGGGCACTTTCGAGCATGGTCAATGCAATCTTTTTTGAGAGTTTACCAATAATAATGTGACCACATGACTTGTTTTTCCATTTAATGTCCATTAGCGTGTGTATCGCAGATTCCTTTAAGGACTTTAAGAATTCTTTTATCTTTGAAGGCATTCATGCACGAAAATAGCACCTAATTCTAGCCTTTCTTGTATAAAATTACATCATCCAAAATGAAAACTCACAACCATTCTTTGGATGGTTCTCTTATCAGGTTTAGTGGCACACTTGGGATATTATTGATCTTTGATGGATGCAAGCCATCCGTCTCTTTGTTTACATTCCAATAATGTTCGAGAGTTGTGTAAATGATCATTTGAATGGAAACAATATCTGATTCTTGATTCACTTTGATTATAAACAACAAGATGGCCAAGGCATCAACTATTTAGTTCTTTCCCTAAGGCAAATGCTGAAAGCTGATATCATCAAATTCTTTTGAGTTCTAAAACTAGCTTCCTATAATGAATCAGTTTAACATGCATTTTCTATTCTTCTTTTAATTAGTAGATGACTAGGGTCAAACTTTTAAATACTTATAGAGTCTTGATACCCTTTCAAAAGTAGCTTGAAGCCCTATGATGTAGGCTTCGTATTCAACTATATTGTTAGTACAATCAAATTTCAATCTTGTAGTAAACGGGTAGTAGTTTTCATTTGGCGAGATAAGAATTAACCCAATTCCAATACATTTGAAGCTCTATCAAAGTAAATTTTCCAAGATGAATTGCAATCAATAGCTTTTTCTACCTTAGATACACACATAGATCTTCATTAGAAAATTCAAAGTCCAAAGGTTGATAGTTGTCCATTGCTTGGCTTACCAAGAAGTCCACTATTGTGCTACCCTTGATGGCTTTCCAGTTCACATGCATGATTTTGTATTCAAAAGCAAGACTTGTCACCTAGTTTATCTCCTTGACATGGTAATAGCCTCGTATGATGGGATCAAGTTTGACAATTAGCCATGTAGTATGGTATGGCATATATTACCTTAACCTTCATGTTGCATAGGCTAAAGCACAACATAATTTTTCTACTGCTAAATAGTTTTTTTAACATTCTGTGAACTTTTCTTTAAGTAATAGGTAGCCTATTTCTTCCTGCCTGACTCATCATGTTGACCCAATACATAACTCGTTGACCTTTTAAAAATTGATAGATATAGGATTAAAGGTTGATCGGGCACTAATGGCATAAGCATTGGCCGATTCGATATTAAAGGTTTTTTGGCATTCTTTATTCCATTATCGAGGATTTGGTTTTCGAAATGGCCAAAAGATTAGATCCTATTTGTTGATCAGCTGAGATATAATTTAGGCTATGTAGTTCAAGCTTCCAAAAACCCCTCACTTTTTTTTTTTTGAGTTTGAGGTGGTGGTAGGCTTTGAATGCCTTAACTTTGTTGGGATCTACGTCTACTCCTTTTTGGCTCATAACAAAGCCTAATAGTTGCACCAAAGGGGCATTTGGCAAGATTTAACTTAAGCTAGTATTTGTAAAGCCGTTTAAAGAGTTTTTATAAGTTGAAAACATGTTTACCCTCTTTTAGTGATTTGATGATCATATCATCCACATAGACATCTACTTTTTTATGCTTGAGATCATGGAACAAGGTTACCATTGCCCTTTGATAAGTTGGCCTGATGTTTTAAAGCTCGAAGGGCATTACTTTATAGCAAAAAGTGCCCCACATAGTCACAAAGGTGGTTTTCCTTGTCCTAAATTGCATTTTAACCTAGTTGTACCCTAAAAATCCATCCATGAATGAAAATAATGCATTTTTGGCAATGTTATCTATAGGGTGTCGATGTGAGGCGAAAGAAATTATCTTCTGTGTTGGCTCGATTTAGGTCCTTATAATCTACATATATTCGTACGTTGCCATCCTTTTTAGGGACCGAATATATTGGCCAACCATTTAAGATATTTAGCTATTTTGAGAAATCCTACCTTAAATTGTTTCTTTACTTTCTCTTTAATCTTTAAAAGCATCTCTGGTTTCATCCTTTTATGCATTTGTTGTATAAGCTTGCACTCGAGTTTAAGAGGGAGTTTATGGACCACTATGTTGGTGTCTAGTCCAGGCATGACCTGGTAAAACTAGGTGAACACATCTTGATATTTTTAAAAGAGTTTATTAGTTTGGTTCAGGTTGATAGTTTTGTAAAGGTTCCAACTTGAACTTTTTTTGATCTTCTTCTGTTCCTAAATTAATGGTTTTAGTGGGCTCTTCATAAGGTAATATTTATTTTTCTTCTTATTCAATTAATCTAAATAGGTATGGGGTATAGGGCTCTCTTCAGAATCTTTTTCAGATTTAACTTCATTGATGTAGATTGGTTGTTTAAAATTGATACAAATTTTATATGAATACTGATGTCACTTTCATCCAAGTATTTAAAAATATGGAAAAAAAAGCAATATAGGCAAAAAAATATATAAAGAAGGTCTAACAGTTGGCAAAAATTATGAAAATGGTCATAAAAGATGAAATGCACAATGCTCAGTCATTTTCATTAATAATACTTAATAAAAGGTACCTATACAAAAGATCCTACAATGTTTTTAGGTGGAAGCACGTAGGTTTAGTTTATATCATTTCTTTGAAACAAACTTGCATAGTATAAGGATATCAGTTTTAGTCCAAACACTTAGAACAAACCCTGAAAGGCATGGATGAGTTTGTTAAACTACTGTTGGCATCTTCAACTCATCTACTACATTGATAAAGAAATCCTTAAATGCTTTGTTTAGTACAAGTGCAACATTGTTGGAGCTAACATTCATGCATCTCTTGGACAAAAACTTTCCTAAAATGATGAAAATATCATTACTTCTTACCCTATCCTAACAAGTGGGCTATCCTTTTCCTACAGTTCTTTTGAGCTTGTTTTCTTTTCTATTGTGCACTAGGCTTAAACTGTAACCCTATTTTGTCAATCTAGTTGACAACTTTCAAGGCTCTAGCAATACCTAGAAAATGTTTTCTAAGTCCTTTCTGGCTCAAGTACCCTTGCCAATGATTAACTTTAAACCCATATAAATGCTCAATGATAAATAAGGCATAACCACTAGCAACCCTTCCTTAACATAAGTGGCATGGATGAACTCAAAGGACTAAATAAGGATTCCAAAACATCCTTATCAAGTTTTATACATGGGGCAATAGTGGAAGTAATAGCAATAATGTCTTTTTCTCTTCCAATACTAACAACCTTGTTTTCAATGATGAATTTTAACTTTTAATGCAATAATGATGGTACTACCCTACAGAGTGAATCCAAAGCCTTCCCAATAGGTAGTTGTACCTGCCCTACAGAGTGAATCCAAAGCCTTCCTAATAGGTAGTTATATGGTGGAGTGATATCTATCACATGAAAGTCAACTTCATAAGTGCATAAGCTAATTTGGAGTAAAATGGTGATGTTTGTCATGAAGTTTCTACAAATTCCATCAAACGCTCACACGATCTTATCACTATTCTAGATATGAGACGTATCAATGGGGAGCTTATTCAAGCATGATATGGGTATTACATTCAGAGCATACCTATTATCGATGACTACCTTAGGCAACGTGCTACCTTTCTAGTATGTGGTGATGTAAAAGGCTTTATAGTTTCCTCTTCTTCCATGAAAGATTTCATCATTGCTAAAAAATATATAGTTATCGACATTGATGTTGCTTACTAGATAATCCAACTAGCCTATGTAGATACTATAAGGGACATACACCTCATTAAGGACCTTGAGGAGAGCATTTCTATGAGCTTCAGGTTCAGTAGCAGTGACAACACAGATGTCTTGGTAGGCTACTTGTTTAACTGATCAACAATGTTGTATTCCTTGTGCTTGATGAATTTAAGAAATTTTATAGCTTTTTTCTTGCTTATTAGCTTTGTAATAGCTATCAAGTTTGAATCTTGGGCTATAAACTTCAGTGCCAAAGGAATAAGAGTAGTGTTATTTTGCTAGACTTCACTTTTTGATATCAGCTAGGGCATAACATTTGCTACTCTGAGTTAGGTGGCTAACCTTTGAAATGTCAACGTTTGCTATTTACTAAATAAATTCTCTAGAGATTAAAGTTTTGCTTTCGTATTTCCAAGGAACTGCTTTGTTGTCCTTAAAAGAAAAGGGGATAAAAATTAAATGATTATCTTCGAGACAGGCTAAACAAGAGTAGCTTTGACTCTTGTATGATTGTCGAAAAAGACTAATGGCTTTGTAACCCCGTAAGAAGGATTGCTCTTATCTCTCTCAGTGGTGTTGATAGATAGTATCGCATTTGCTGACTGAGTATATAAGGTTATTTTTTATCATAGAATTCAATGCTGCCTTATGCATTATTCTTTGAACCATAGCATTAAACTCTTTGCATTTTTTAAGAGGTCATCATGGACAGTTTGGAAATCATAAAAATCATTGGCTCTTTCTTTTGTTCTTTTGGCCTCATTAAGTAAATCAACTTATACCAAGATTTGCCAAACTAGATTCATTAGTGTTCTGACCTCGTCTATAGTCTTTACGGTCTTGTAGTCCATTTCAATAACCAATTTTTTACATCAAATTTAGTATAGGCTGGGGATGAACTAGTTTCAATATTGGATTTTAACCTTTGTTCAGCCTCAGCTTTTTCATTTTCTTTGTCCTTGAAGGTATCTCTTTTGTTTGAGTCACTTTCCATTGCTTTATCGATCATTCCACCTAATGTGATTGTGTCTACAAAGTTTTTTAGGCAGCTCTTTACTATCTTCTCGTAATAAGAGGTTTGTAATGTGCCAACAAACTTAACAATCATCTATTTTTCATCAGTAGGGGTGAATATGGGTAACCTCTTCCATCCACCTTAAAATGTACTATTTACAGCTTTTGCTAGCTCTCTTTTCCATGTTCATAAAAAAGAAACAACTTGAAACCCTGTCGATGGTAGATTTCTCTTCATCTATGGCATTAATAGATGGATTGATGTACTCATCCTTGTCTTCATAGAACTCAATTTTGGACTAATCCATCATCTCTTAGACCATTTCTATAAAAAGTAAATAGTGTTGTAGAATGTACCCTTGATCATAAAGATAGTAAAATGGTTTAATGGTTTTTTATTCTAGTTTTTGACACCCGAGACTATTCCTATCTTCATAAAAGTCTGCTATACCTGACTTATCATGGTTTTAACTTCTCTATTGCTTCTTTCGTCTTAACATTTTTTCCTATTAACCATTGCATTCACTCTTAGTTTTGCATGATTAAGAAGTGGATTACCTTTAATGTTAGGTCTAGGCCCTTGTTCAACCTTGATCACACATTTTTCTAACAGACTCTACACATTTCTCTTAAATAATGTGCAATTTTCAATAAAGTGACTTTATGTTCAAGCATAGTACTCATAATATGCATTCTCATTATTCCATTTCAGATACGATGATGATCTTGGGTTTATGAATACCGGGGCCACCAGTTGGCCTACTAATAGATGGCAGTAATTCTCTTTGTAAGAGTAAAGAAGTGGCTCAAAGTGTTCTTTTTCTTAGGGTGCTTATTGATTATTTAGGGCTTTTATGTCATTTACATTATGAGATTGTGCACTCTAGGCTATGTTTTGAATGAGATTCAACACAAAGCTCATTCTTAGAATAAACCTAGCAAACTGAGCTACTTTTGGTATTGGTGAATAGTGGTTAAAGCCTAGATCCACCATATTTTGAAACTATAAACTTCATGTCGAATGTGGATTCTGAGTGACCTTAACAGGACTTTTGCTAATTGCATTCACTTCCTTCTCTTTACCTTTAGTTGTTGACTTTTTGCTTAACCTAGATGATTCTCTAATGAATATCTTGCCACTTTTGATAGCATTATCAATCATTTCACCTAATATAACCATGTCAGTAAAATTTTTTGTGGCATTTTCTACCAACACTTTAGTATGGTTTGACATGGTTTAGCTTGTAGGATTCACAATATAGGTTTTAGTTGATGCCTAAATTGGTATCTACATTGCTCCTTCATCTTATAAGGACAGCCAAAGCACCTCGATCTGATGGATGTATGTTAGCTATATTAGCTTTGAATTAATCTCAGTTTTGATATAACTAGAACTTAAGCTTAATTAGCTTGTGTTTAAATAATTTCAAGATTAGTATTTTTCTTCATGAAATACTTCACAAACAAATTTTAAAGACCAGTATCGATACCAAGAACATGTGTATC
>JBBYHO010289644.1:0-19253 GCA_038382025.1 Adansonia gregorii | reverse complement strand
TTTTTTTCTGTTATGTTTTTAATTATTTTTCTTGAATATTATTTGTGCTGTGCAATCGTGGCCCCGTTCAAAATTATTGTATTCTAGTGTATGAAAAAAAATTCAGTTTGTTTTTAATTTTTAGGAGTAGAAAAAAAGGAGCTAATGCTTCTTTCTTTTTTTTGGGTTGATTGTCAGATCTTCCGTTAGTAGAATAAAGAATCTGATAATTGTATCGACTGAGCAACGAACTAGCAGGATTCGGTTTGGTTGTGCTCATCGTTTTCACAAATTAATGAAACGCCTCGGAAGTACAACCAGGTATTGATAAGAATTTGACTGTTGATTTCTTCAATTCTTGCGCCTGCTGCACCTTAAAGTCTAAACTAAATATTGTCCTTTTAACTTCAAAATTATTAGGAAATCATGGCTGCTGCTAAGATGCTCGGATATCTGAAGGAGCTAGCACGTGACCTGCTTTGCCTGATCTATTTTAACAACATTAAAGAACTAAGAGTGCAGAAAGAAAGGCTGATATTGGCAAGAGCCCAGCTGCGCAAAGATGTCGATGATGCCAAAGCCCGAGAAAGAGAGATCAAAGAGGATGTAGAGAAATGGCTAAGAGATGCTAAGAAGTTCCTGGAAGCAGTGCGTTCTATGGAATATAATATTAAAGCCAATAAGTGGCGTTTAATTTCACGTCTTAATTGGAGCCAGCGATGCCGCTTAAGCAAGGAAATAGAAGATCTGAAACATAATATTGTTCATCATGTACGGCACAGCCACTATGACCGAGCAGTGCTTGCTACTCTATGGGAGAACGACTTTCCAAGGGATTTTATGCCTTCACAGTCATTAAAATCAGCTGTAATTGGGGTTGTGAATGCGATGAAGGATGAGTGTGATCCGAGCGTGATTGTAGTGTGCGGACCCAGAGGGGTGGGCAAGACGACCTTGGCCGAACTAGTGGAAAAGAAAGCCCAAGAATTATTGAATTTCAAAGTTGTACGGTTTGTATTTTCACAATCCACAAACACTGAAGAAGTTCAAGAAAAACTTGCAGCTTTCTTGAAAATGAATTTACAAAACAAAAGTAGAGAAGAAAGAGTAGAGCATTTGCGGCTTAGATTGAAAACCGAACGGAGGATCCTGATAATCCTTGACAATATTTGCGAGGAACTCAACTTGGTATCTATAGGAATCCCTTATCATGTGAGCTGCAAAGTTCTTGTGACAACAAGTGATGAGCAAGTATGTTCTTCCATAAGAACTTCCAAAATAATACAACTTGGGGTTCTGCATAAGTCGGAAGCTTGGAAATTATTGGAAGATAACCTAAGTCCGGACACTTCTTCCGAAGTTAAGCTGGTGGCAAAACGGATTGCTGAAGAGTTCAAGCATTCCCCGATTTCGATCATAACAATAGGAAGGGCGCTAAGGGGGGAAGTTTTGGGTGAATGGATAAACGCATATCAAATTCTTGGATCAAGATTGGCTGAGGGTGAAAAAGACAACTTTAAAATTGTTTGCAGAAGTATAAAATTGAGTTATGATTACTTGAAGGAACCTGAGACCAAGAAATGCTTCTTATTGTGTTCTTTATTCCCGGAAGATTATCCCATTGCTGTGCTGGACTTGAAAAGATTCGCATGGGGGCTAGGGATATATCAAGGCATCGATTCAATTGAAATAGTTGGGAAAAGAGTGGCCGAGGCCATCAAGAGCCTGGAGAAGTCTTTTTTGTTGTTAGAGCAGGGGAAAACACACGTTCGAATGCCAAATGTGATTCGTGAGGCTGCTTTGCTGATAGCATCTAAAGATGAGACTGTCCTTAGGCTAAAATCCCTGGTCGGCTTGTGGGAGAGGCCAAACAATGAAGACCTTGCGACCTATACAGCAATCTCTTATGTGGCGTGCCAGCAAGAAGAACTTCATGACGAGGAATTCCAAAGCGAAAAGCTTCAAATTCTGTTCCTTGGCGGGGACAGTTACAAGACAATATCCAATGACTTTTTGCAACGGTTGACAGCACTAAAAGTTCTAGCAATCCATCATGGTCTTTTGTCAACAAATGCTCTTCAGAACTTGACAAACCTGAAAGCTCTACACTTGGAGTACTGCAAACTCGATGGCCGCTCATCACTAGGACAGATGAAGCAACTTGAGATTCTCAGCTTGCAGGGTTCTGATATCACTGAATTGCCAGATGAAATTGTAGAACTTAATAATCTGAGATTGCTGGATCTCTCTGGTTGTCAAAAGCTGCAGAGAATTCCTCTGAACTTGATACGGGGGTTATCCCGACTAGAAGAACTATATTTCAGCGGCCGTAGTTTTGAACAATGGTGGTCTGAACAGAGAAGTGCAGAGGGAAGCAACACTAATTTATCCATGATCAATTCATTTTCTAGTTTGGCAACTGAATTATTTGAATATCAGGAAAGCAATAATGAATGTGACGCAACGTCGAGAACCTTGAAAGTTTCAGCCTTCTTTCAAAATGAATCCAATGAGTCGAAGTCGACTGTAACCCGTCTTGATCGAGATCGTATTCTTTTTGTCCAGAATCAAGTCCTTCCAAACCTGGTTCAAAGTGTAAAGAAGGTGAAAGTTCAACGTTGTGATAAATGGCAGGAGGTATTTCAGAATGGACGCTTTCTTCATGCCGGGGAAGATGACTCTGGGGCACTGCTTTCAGATTTAACATCATTGGAGCTAGAGGAATTATCCCAACTAAGCAGTCTAAGCAGTATATGTTATCTCCAAACCACTCTTGTAGGCCTTCAAAATCTGAACACTTTAAAACTGAAGGACTGCAGGAATCTGCAATCTCTCTTCTCAATGACCCTTGCTCAAAGTCTGTCGCAACTTGAAACGCTCGAGATACATGGTTGCGAAGCATTGAAGCAAATTATTGATGATACGAGACATGATGTCGATGTTGATGAAATAAGACGTCCTGTTGATGTTAAGGAATCAAAACCTACTGCCCCCCGCGATTCTTATCAGTGCTTGCCAAGATTAAAGACTCTCGTAATTACTGGTTGTGGTGCACTGGAATACATTTTTCAGATCACAACATGTGAAGTTCTTCCAGAGCTTACACATCTCGAGATAATCAATTGCCTTCAATTAAAAGAAGTCTTCAGCTCTAAAGATGCGGCACATGTGGAGGACATTAGAGTACCTCAGCTACAAAGGTTAAAACTCGAAGGTTTAATGATCTTGAGGACGATTTGTCCAGAAAACCTTTCTATGGAGTTACCATTATTGCAACATCTCGAAGTGGGAGGATGTCGCAAATTGAATGAGAAAGCTTTGTTTAAACTGATAGGGAATCGTAAATTAAAGGTACTTGTCTTTTGCCTTTTATTTCTTTTATCTCTGTTTATAGCCTTCCTCACAACTTTAAAATCTTAAATCCGAGTTCAATCAGTTATCTGCTTAGATCATTTTGGGACCCTAAAACTACTTATATCAAGTGATATAATATATTTAATTTGCACGTGTGTCCTTTACAGGAATTTTTCCTCTTTGAAGTGGGAAGCCAATTGTGCGAAAAGATATTCGAGTATGAAGGTGGATGCCTCTTATCACATCTAAAGGAACTGAAATTAGAAAATTTAAATGAGTTGCATGCTTTATGGAAACAGCCCACACAGATTGTCACCCTTCAGAATCTTACTCGTTTGGAATTGGTTAAGTGCAATAAACTGAGAAATGTATTCTCACTATTAATTGCTCGAAATCTGCTGCAATTAAGCCATCTAGTAGTACAAGAATGTGATGAACTTGTGCAACTCGTTTCCCGGGATCAGATTCCATCATCATCTCGTTACAGACCTGAATATTTCCCCAATCTTGAGAAAGTATTGATCCAAGACTGCAACAAACTGAAAAGTCTGTTTCCTGTTAGTGTCGCCCGTCTTCCAAAGCTCAAAACATTGAGTGTTAGAAGAGCCTTTGGGTTAGTGGAAATCTTCAGACATGAAGGTGAAGCAAGAGCCAAAAGTGAAAAGGAGACCAAAGGCACTTCAGCCAAACTCAAAATTGAAAAGGAGATTATAAAGCTCCGGTTCCCTAGCTTGGAAACATTGCACCTTGAACATCTAACCACCCTCGTTACCTTCAACCCGGTGGATTATTGTTGCGAATTCCCTCGTTTGAAATCCTTAAGGGTAAAAGACTGTAACTCCTTGGTTACAAGATTCGAGACGTCTGAGCCAAAGTCAGAGTCAGAGTCAGGTCCTATTGTTCACGCCAAAACAAATGTAAGTTTCCCGCACTCGCATTGACAGCCTTTTGTTCCCCCGTTTTGGATGTTTAAGCACCCTTTTTTTTTTTTTTTAACTTTACTGCAGGAAGCCTCGTTGCTCAAACTAGAGAAGTTTCGGGATAAGTTAAGAAGGTCTGTTACAGTTGTAGAAATACCAACCTACAATGGAGACATAGATTGGTCACCCGGGATGAAAATTGACTGAAACAAAGCAATCTGAAAGCAGTCAGGCAACAGATAAATATGACTACATTAATTCCTGTTTACTTATTCAGTGCACTATGCTATTTTAGCTACTCAATCCTAACGATCGATCTTTGCTATGAAATGGCATATAGGTCGTTGATAATTTGACCTTCATGGTCGATGAGTTCGAAACTTTTGATTTTTGTCTGCTTATTGAAAATGCAATAATGGCTGCTTTTCGTTTTCAGTTTTTGTTAATCTATAAGATCTTTGTCAATGTCTGATATGGAGATGTCAAGTGAACGGCTCTTCAATTTTCTTTCAGAAGTTACAGAAAAAACTCATGATTACTTGTACGGTGCTGTGTTTATTGAGATTTTCTTGTTCTAAACATACTCAAGTAAGGTACTTAGCCCATTTGTTTGTATGAGAACTTTAAGTTCACCGGCTGTCATATGCCTTTCTTTTTGTGTGTGTGTGTGTGTGTGTGTGTTGACATAATTTTATTTTGTTGGTTGAAGGAAAGTAATAGGGGATAAAGATGCGAGTTGAGACAGCTCTTTAATTGGCTTATATTGTGTATTACGTCTATAAAGCACAAATATTTGATCGCAAGTGTCTAAGTTGGAGACACTTGTTCAGTCTAACTATACCATGTTCACAATCCTCACACCTCTAGAAAAACTTGAATTTTCTTTTTAAAAAATATTTTAATTGCACTAATTATGATTTGTTAGTAAAGTGCAGTAGATTCTTGTTTTTTAATTCAAGTGATCCTGACAACTTCAAAAAGCAAAATACATATAGTAACAAAATTAAGTTCTATCTTTTTAAAACTATTTTTCACTATAACTCAATGATTTGGGTTAAGGTTCGAATTACACATATAGGTATCAAAACATGTTTCTTGGAGATTAATAGATCTTGATATTCATCATTATCTCAAGCTAAACCTAGTAAACCTAGTAATGATGAGAACTTCGTTGCCAGACTGATTAAAGCAGATGGTGAGAAATTGGAAGATAGTAATTTAAGAGATTTTATAATTTCAATAAATCAACTTTGCCAATCGAAAAATAAACAGAAAAGGATTGTCTTCAAGTATATTACGTCGACAGGCAAGCGACGTCGGAGAAGAAGACAATCGATCAAACACAAGAAGAAACAAAGGAGCAAACAGGTAGCATGGCTGGCGATGCATGTCTAATGACGCAAACCTGAATAGCGAGCCACAACTTGTTGGACAACACCACGAACAATCCTGTTACGAAGGCCAACGCCATTGCTATGAAAGCGATCCATGTCAAGGCAATGGCGGCAGGAAGTGCATCCATGAATGATTCGCTGACACGATAAGACGATGACCAGAAAACCATAACTGCTGCAGTCATTGACGAGGTGAAGGCGATTGAATCCTGAACTACGAACGCTTTGAAAGCTGATTTACCGATCAATGGTGCCATGCCTTCGTTGGGATCTTCGTTTCTGAAACCTCCAGGGATTGTGAAAGCTGCTGTGAATGTAAATGTCGCAATTAG
Source organism: Adansonia gregorii (assembly GCA_038382025.1). NCBI lineage: Eukaryota > Viridiplantae > Streptophyta > Magnoliopsida > Malvales > Malvaceae > Adansonia > Adansonia gregorii. The sequence goes on along the minus strand of JBBYHO010289644.1, from coordinate 13,274 downwards.
GGTTGCCATTAGTAACAGTGTTGTAGCTATTTCTTTGCCTTCTTCGCCAATTTTATTGGTTTTTCCTACTTCTGTTTCGATGAATTCTCCACCTTTAAGGAGACCTCCAGCTCGCTTTCTGTAGGAGCTTTTCAATGTTTTTAAGGCTAAGTGCTGAAATGGACAGAGAAAACTAATGTTGTCAATAAGTTGATTAGAAAAAGTTCTCTTATTTTTCTAAAATATTCGACGTCTATATTCAATATATATTTAAATATGAATATCAAAAATATCATAATATAAAACTTTAAATGTATGAAAAATTAAAAAAAAAATCCATATCTAATAACATACACACTTTTCACTCATTCAAAAACATAAATAGCGCCTTAATTTTGTACCTTTTGTAGTTCCATCACACGGGCTTCAGTTAAATAGACAACATCTAAAGCTGTATGAGAATTCTTGTTCTTTGCCCTAATGTCCACCTTTGAATCCCTTGATAAAAAAATGGACCACATTGCTGTGGAAATTCATTGCTGCAAGATGCAAAGGCTGTTTCCAGCCCCATTTGATGCATTCCCCAAATCTTCAGCTTCGTCAGGCAAATCCCAGACGTAAGATACTACATTCATATATCCATTTTTTGCAGAAAGGTGGAGAATATTCCGGTGTTCGTTGTCGACCATCTCGATGGTGTCTGGGCAAAGATTCAGCAGCAACTTCAACAAGCTTACTTGGCCATTCTTATCAGCCAAATGCAGGGGTATTTGTCGATTATTACCGCTTGATACGCAGCTGAAACATCCGATTCTATTAATTTCTTAACCATTTCATACCGATGGAGACTCCCGAGCATTGTTGACCAACATCTAGGCCTCTTGATCTACGTCTACCAATAGCCATAGCACAAGCTTAAGATTTGTTTCTAACGGCGCAATGTAAAGGGGTATTGCCATGGTTGTCTCTAACCCTCGCCATTTCTTCAACACTACCTTTGAATAAGAGAAGAACGTCGAACTCTTCGGCCTTTGCGGCGACATGAAGGGGTGTTTCGCCCTCGAGTTTGGCCGTCTGGACAAGACTCGGCTGCCATTTCAGTATCTCTTCTACCAAATCTTTGTGGCGAACCGGGCAGCCATGTGAAGTACAGTGTTGCCTTGCGGACTCTCGGCGACCAGGATGTTTGTTTCGGCACCGGCAACGAGTTGCTTGATCAGTTTAAGTTTCCCGTTCTCGCCGCCGTGAGTAATTTTTGATCCACGGCCATAGGAAAACTCTTTGATGCGACAAACTCTTTAACACCACAAATCTTTGTTTGGTTCTTTTTTTTAGCCCCCTTTGTTAAATGTTTAAAATTTTCTCTCCGCTATATATGCATAGACTACCATGAAATTCACTGGTATGAAGAAAAGGTCATGTTAAGCGTAAAATTTCATGCATTAATTTGGACATATTTAACATTGACTTTTCAAGTCAACTAACTCTTTCATCGCTTTACTAACGAACATATGATATCATAGTTCTAAAATAGAAAAAAAAAAATAAATAAAGTTATAGGTTTTAAGGATCATATCCAAACTTCTTGAATTTGATATCTAAGCTTATAGATTCTAAGGATCATATTTAAAATTCTTGAATTTCATATTTTAAAGATAATTGTATAAACTAATTAAATTAAATTTTGGGTGCTATATAATTTTATATTTATTAGAATACGGACCACTCACTATTGTGGATGTTTTTAAAATAAATAAATAAAAGTAGTTTTTATTAAATATGGTATTTTTTAAAAAAATATTTATTTATATAAAATATTAAAATATTTTTAATTTTATTTTAATTTTAATTTTAATTTTTAATAATTTTACTAACTAAATTGATGTCACTTGACTCATGATACTAACTCGATCACTCTTGTTATATATACTTACATTATGACACCCCCACTGTATGGGTGGTTAAGAAGAAATGTATATAAAATTTATTTTTTAAAAAAAATTAATTAGTGAGAATTTTTTTATATTTTATAAGAAAATATAAATTTATTAAATTTAATGAATTGAGAGTAACACCAAACTTAATAAATCTTATTATAAATAGTATAGGAATAACTAGATTGATTGCACTTCAAATACCCGTTCAACTTAGTTTGATGTCAACGTATGTAACATCCTCCTAGTTCTAGCCAACCGTGGAATGGGTCAAAGCATGACGGTTGTCCAAAATGCAAAATGGAAGAAAAAAAGAATGATCCAAGCTTGATTTTCTTTTTACAGTTATAGACAAAGAATAAGGAGAATAAGCTTATAAAGGATTATGTAGGCTCAGGTTGAAATTGCACTTTAAACAAAATGGGATAAATCTTTTGCTTTTGCTTTTAGTTTTCCCAATGACAAATGAGTAAAAGTATGTTTGCTTTCCGAATTGAATTCGTTGCAGAATTTTGTATATTATATATAATATGATTACAAAATATAAATATTGATAAAAAAATAAATAAATAAAATATAGCATAAAAATAAAAATAGAATGAATATAAAAATAACTTAGAGTTTATTTAATATAAATTATCAACGAATCAAAATTTATATAATTGTAAAATACTTTAAACATAATTAAGATATGATAAAATATCCGAACATGACATAAATACAAATTATAAGCCTAAAATTTTGATTTGCTTTGTATTTTGATTGAATTGTTTGACTTTGCTTTGTGTTTTGATTGAATTCTTTGACACCACTTATCTTATTAAAAAAAGCTTCGTGAATATAAGATTACAGTATGAGAATAGAAGACGAATATTTTAGATGTTATTATTTAAATTTAAATTTTTTTAACATTGATTTTAACAGTGATTATATAAATTAAGTAAAATTATTTTTTAAAATGGGGCATAAATTAACTGAACTAATAGCCCAAGATTCTTTAAAGTTTAACCCTTGATTTTTGTTGGTATGAAAACTCTTTCAAGTTCAGGTACTGTAAATTTCTTTAAACTAAAGGCCACACTTTGCAAGCTACTGAAGTTATGCTTGAAATAAACTCAAATTCAAGTCTGTCTTTATTGAACAATCTCAAGTAGTTCAAGATATCAAGATACCAGGTGAACAGAATTTAAATATCTTAATATTTGATTTAGGTAACTCTCAAAATTAATAAATTTTTTATTTTATATATATATATTTATTAATATTTTAAAATTTTAATTTAAACTCAAATATAAATAATCAAGTTTGAAATCGAGTATAAAAATTAAATTTATTTTTTACTAAGTAAAAAACTTAATCGACACTAATTAAATGAGCTCAAGCAATTCAATTTTTATTTTAAACTTAATTAAACTCAAGCATCAAATTTTGTATCAAGCTCGACTCGTTTACATGCTAGTAATCAACGTCCACCTCTATGGTACCAAAGCAAAACCGAAATATTGGGATAAATACCTTAAATTTCATCAATAACTCGAGGCATTGCAGCTGCCTTCAATCACAAAATCTGCTTTGTTTAAACGTTTACAAGAAAAATTTCATCTTCATGGAACAAAATTTCTGATTAAAACGTTAACGGTTTTCTTTGATTCTTAATTAACCTTGTAAACTCGACATGTATTTATATGTGTGTACTGTATACAGAAAAGAATGATTAAATCTATATGATTGCACCCAAAATTTTACAACAAAGAGTGAGATGAAAATTGCTAAATTCACGTCTGACCTCGCAATTGCGCCAGTAAACTGTGCATGCTATCCACTTTCTGCCTCAGTTCTTTAATATTCGTAAGATTCCCAGCGGAAGACTTGAATTAAGTAATTCAGTAACAAGAGCGGCGCATTTGGCCTGTGAATCCAAAATCGCCTCTTCAAGCAAAGCCATAGTTGAGCGCTGATCGTCGTTAATCACTTTTGCTGATGGAGAGAGCCCCATACATCCAGCACCGCTGCCTCGGCTGAGCTTAAAATCTTGTCAAAACCCTCAATTCCTACAAGGCATTCAAACATCCAACTCATACAAAGAGTCCAGTAGCATGTTTACTTTCAACTGAACAAAATAACTTTGCGAAATAAAACTTACCAAGGTTGCTAAGATTATCCATCGCATCCTTGCCAACCGATTTTTCCAGCTTAAGCTGCCGCAAGACTCCAGCGGCTATCCGACCCATTGAATCAAACTTCGGACTTGCATAAGAAAGCAAGGTGTTGAAGTTCATCCTTGGTTACAATGGCCTCAATCTACAAAGTGAGAGAAACCTTGATTAAAAGTGATTGACCATTATTGGCTGTAATCAGCTTCTTCAAAAGGAAGATCTCATTACCCGCTGTTTGACAGAAAATTTCAAGTTTTCCACCACCCAGTTGACCATTTCATTGTAAACATTATCTTCAGATATCACCATACGAACTTCAAGATTTATCCTCCTAATATTTCGAAACTTCCTTTGTAGCCGTTTATGGGCGATGCATTTTGAAGGATGCTCGTCTGTGCCTGAGGCTTCAAGGTCTACAAGCTTTCCACTCCGACCTACAAGTATTTTCGCTTTTAGAAAGTTATGATTAAAAGCAAGGCAGAAACATGACATTCACCAACGAAATACACCATTAGAAGGGCCAGGGCAAAGGAAGCAAAAAGTCTCTTACTGTGATCAACTCCACAGGATATCTCCGCATTCCATTTGAAATCCATGGCACATCCTTCGGACTCTTATTGTGAAACCCACAATTTCATGCTTTGTTAGTACTATATATTTAATTCAAATGGTGAAACAAGTCGTTAGAAAACTAGCTACCCTACTACCTGGTTCACTTAATGCAGGACAAACGGCCTCTGTAACATGTAAGTGAACCTCAAGGCCTAGTGGATTGTTTAATTCTGTCCACTGTACTGTGATCTGGAGGGAAAAAAATTATGAGTTTGAAGATATCCTGAAACCAGAATAGCACTGTCTACCACCACACAACAGTTTAAAATAACATAAAGTTCATTAAAATCAATTTAAAATGTATGATTTGATTACATAAGCCTCTCCTGACATGCCTTCCAGAAAACATTCTCCACCAAAGAAAACAACCTTTGCACCATCATCATCTCTTTGAGTTGATCCCTCTTGAGAACGTGCTAAATTAGCGTCAGTGAACAAATCAGGATGAGGCAGAAGATCAATAGATAGAGATTCCCATTCAAGTTTCTGGAAGGAAACAATTTAGCATCATTAGACACTGAGATGACCAAAACAGCTTATTTACTCTGGATGATAGAAATCGAAGATGCAAAGGGTAGATCAAAAGGATAAAACATTTAACATAAAGGATTGCACATAAGAAATGTGCATGCCCATATGTGCACACATATATGGAGGAAGACAGAGAATCACAATGATACGTTACCTTGAAAACATATATAAATTTTTTGTTTGAGGAGAAATCTCGTGCTTCCTTAAGATTTACAACTTGGGAAAAAAATTTGTTCAAATACGCATTTGTACTTAATAAAACAGTTAAAAAGATTATTATACATTGAGTTATCCTATTGCTGTCTTTCCCTCCGGAGAATGGAACTTTGTCCTTTAATGTTTGCTATGTTTTCTCTTTCCATATTTTCCACCAATCATATACCCAATGGTTACAATGGCTACTGTAGGATTTCCATCCTTCAGACATTTATAGAATTGTAAGTTGTGGCATGGACAACACTGTTAAGATTTGGTCAATGAAAGGTATGATTTTGATAGGCACCATTATGAGTTGTTGTTCTTGTTGTTCTTGGTGGCAAAAAAAAACAAATTTATCCGATTTAATTGGAGCATTAGAGTCAAAGCTAGGGATGTCCAAGGTCTTTATTGGTAAAAGGGGTGGTCATCTATTATCTGTCAAGAATTGGTTTCTGAGCCTGGCTTTGAGGGTAGTTGGGTGAGCTGGAATGATTGGATCTGAAGTTAGATATTGCCTAACACCAAAAAGAAGTGGGTGACCATATGATCGTCGGGCAGGTGATTACATTTGATGTGAGAATCACCATTGAGTAAACATCAATTTAAGCGTTCATTCCTTTCTATCCTCTTTTTAATCCTTTTACAGAGTTCTGGACTTATGTCGAGAAATCATTCACATGGACAGATCTTCCTTCAAAATTCCCCACAATATATCTCCAATTCCCTGTGAATAGCTACTTCTTTACGCAAAACCTGACTGTTATAATATTTTAACGGTTATATCTATTATTTTCAGGTGTTCTTAGCTTCAGTTCATCCAAACTATGTGGACTGTAATCGGTGGCTTGGTGATTTAATTCTGTCAAAGGTAAACTATTTGCTCTATCCATTGTCATATCATCTCTAATAAAGAGCTCAAATTTGATTTAATAAGCATTGCCACATTGTTCGGTTGCTCTCTCATATGAGTAGCTTGAGCTATTTTTTGTGAAGAATCTTTGAATGGCCCTTTATGACACCACTTGCACAAGTAGCATAAATTGCAAGCATCTTTCTGATGTTTTATTTTAAATGCTAGTTAACATTACATTTGCCTTTTTATCTGAGGTTGTGCTTGGGTACTGGAAACTAGGATCTAAGATGGAAAGCACTGCTTTTGCATGTCACATCAACCATAAGATAATTTTCTAAATGGCTTCTTATCTACTTTCAGAAATCAGATTACATTGTTAGAGATACAGCATTTAGGAACTCCCTTTCTTAAGATAGGACTCCTATATTTTCTTGCAAAAGTTTCGGTTGAAGTGTTCTACCTTGTTATCGTTCACCTTTAACATATGCTTCTTTGTCAAAAGCTGGAAGTTTGTATGTCACTTGGGGTGATATAAATTACTGTGCTGTATAATGGCAGAGTGTTGACAATGAAATTGTGCTATGGAACCAAAAATGAAGGAGCAATCTCCAGGAGAGGTTTGAACTTTCTCATTTTTCTTGCAAAGCCGTATGTTTCTCTTTATTTTTCTTGTTACAGATATATTATATATATATCTTGTCCAAAACTCTCAAAAATTCCTGCAATGATGAATTTCATGATGTTTCTTGTTTATGGTACGGCTGACATCCTTCAAAAGTACCTGTCCCAGGGCGTGATATTTGGTTCATCAAATTTTCTTGCAACTTTCATTGCAAAGCTGCTGCTATAGGTATATATATTTAAGGTCAAATGCCCCTTTTTTTTTAGTTTTCAAATGTAAACAATACAATAATAACAGTATGAGTACTCGTTAAGTTACATCCACCCGTTACCTATCTGATTATTAGTCACGTATTGTCTTTTGATCTCCAAAACAAATTAAAGCTCGTCCTCATTTATAATCTTTGTTGGACTTGGCAGGAAACAGAGAAGGAATGATATTTGTCTAGGAACTGCAAAGTAGCCCTCCAGTTCTCATTGCCAGGTTTGCTTTATTTGCCCTCATTTGGTACTAAAAGGAAATTCCTCCCCTATTTATTTAATAAACTTTCGTATTTTGTCTCTGGTAGGTTATCTCATGCGCAGTCAAAGTCTCCAATTAGACAGACTGCCATGTCCTTTGATGGAAGGTAACTATCATTTTTGGATTTCTGTTAGTGTTTTATCAATGAAATATGTGTTGTTTCTTTTCCGAAACCAGACAAACCTTGTGTTTGCTTATGGTTATTGCAGCACCATTCTCAGTTGCTGCGAGGATGGGACGATATGGCACTGGGATGCTGTCCCAACCAACTAGTTATTCCCCATAGGTCTGCCGGAAGAAGGTTATCGAAGCATTTTTTGCTGTCCAACCTGCAGACTGAACTTGTTTGTTAAATTATGCAGGTAATCAGTACTCGAAAAACTATCATGTCTAACTGCTTATCCTGTTCTTTTCTATTTATAGAGATGCCCTGAATCTGTCGTCATCAAGCTAAGGCATTATTCACATCATCATCGTGTAACCTCTTGGATAAAAAATTGGTTTCTACTGCTTATAGCTATAAGTGAAAAGTTCATAGCTCCCTATGAACAACCTTCAGATTAATTTAGAAAAGTTCACATCTCCCTATGTAGATCATACAAGTGAAGATTTTACAAGGGATTTTAAAACAGCATCTTTACCAATCGAATTATAAACAAAAATGGATTGTCTTCGACTATATTGCGTCGATGACTAAGAGATGCTCGAGATGAGGAAACTCGTTCAAATACAAGAAGAAATGCCGGAGCAAATATGTATAGGAAGAAAGGAGCAGCGCAGCCGATGATACAAACCAAGATAGCCAACCACAATATCTCTCGCAGCACAACAAATAATCCAGTCACGAATGCTCACGCCATCGCTATAAGTGAAATCCAGGTTAAGCCAATGGCAAATGGAAGGGTGTCCATGAATGATTCATTGTCTCGACGTGAAGATGACCAGAACACTATAACTGCAGCAGTAATCGACGAAGTCATGGCGATGGTGTCGCTTATAACAAATGCCTGGAAAGCTGCTTTGGTAATCAACAGCGCCACGCCTTCCTCTGGAGCATCGGCTTTAAAGCCGCCGGGGAGGGTAAAAGCTGCAGTAAATGTGAATGTTGCTATGAGTGTCGCCATTAAAGAGATCGTTTGCGCCATTTCTCTGCTTCTTTTATCGTTCACGTCGTTGAATTGCGCATTTGGATAGATGACATCTTCAGGGATAAGAGCTCGCTTTTTATAGGACCTCTTCAATGCTTTCAAAGTCAAATGCTGCGTTATAAACCAGTAAGAAATGTTAATCAACTAAAGCTTTGCCCCCGAAATCACACTCAAATTCGAATAAAGGTGAAGGCAAGCAAATGATCGGTAGATGTGCCAAGTGTGCAACTATCAAACCATAGCTTGTTTGAGTTGGGATTAGGGTGTAAATTAGACACCTTTGTTTATAAGTTACGTGGGTTTGGTACCGTTATCAAGTCAAGCTCAAACTTGAGTCGTTGAGTAAATCGAATTTGAGTATCTTATTGTTAAATATATACAAAATAACCTTTAAATGATATTTGCAACATAATGATGTATGTGCCTTTTGTAGCTCCATTCCCCGGTCAGCAGCTAATATAACCTGAGCCAGCGCAGATCTGTTATCGTTGTTAAGTGCCCTGATTTCCACCATTGAATTCCTCGACAGAAGACGCACCACATCACTGTGAAAGTTCCCAGCCGCCAGGTGCAACGGGGTGTTTCCATCAACATCGGGTGAATTCACCAGATCTTCCACTTTCGTCACCGGTAACTTATTCAGAATATACGACACCACTTCAAAGTTCCCATTCTTAGCTGCAAGATGAAGGATGTTTCGTTGATCCTTGTCAAGTATTTCGATTGTGTCAGGGCAAGGATCTAACAAAGCTTTTAACACGTTTTCTTGGCCATTCTCGGCTGCCAAATGGAGAGGGATTTGCCTGTTTTCATCTCTGTTATATGCAGTCCATGTATCTTTTCTTATTATTGCCCTGACCATGTTATGGTCATTCAAAGCTGCAGCACAGTGAAGTGGAGTGCTCTTCTTTTCGTCTTTCTGGTGGACAATGCCTGGACATTTTTCTAACACTTTCCTCATGGTGCCTAAATTCAATACATAATCGTTACAATGAAGGAACAATTGGGTATTTCGGGAGGCTCGAAGAGTCCATGTTTGATACCCACGTCCGATACGTTCAATGGACATGGGTAAGGAGATAATTTTTTAAATGTACGAAAAAAATTAAAATAAATTAAATATATTTATATAAGATATATATATATATATATATATATGTGATATTCATGTCAGAATATGGATGACTATGAAAGTGAAGAATTGTTACAAATTCACGCCTTTCGACAGCAACATGTAAAGCTGTTTGGCCACTGAGACTCTTGAAATAAAGGGTTCGAGAATTCAAGTCAATGATGTCATTCGCAATGCCAGTGAACCTCAAATCAATTGCAATAGAAAGAGGTGATTCCCCTGCATTGTTAACCAGTTCAAGGGATTGAACATCCTGGCGAGCCAATGCCAACACCACTTTCGAGTGCTTGTTCTTGACACCACCGTGCAATGGGGTGTTACCGTAAATGTCTCGGATCCTGGCGATGTAAATGTTGCTGAAATCTTTAACCGAATCAATAAAGCTGTCAACAATTTTTTCATGGCCAGCCCTGGCGGCGATATGGACTGGGGTTTCACCCTTGAGGTTGGTACTAAGAACAAGGGAAGGTTTTCGTTTGATCATCTCTTCTACCAAATCGGCATGTCCGAATCTTGCAGCAATATGAAGGGCAGTGTTTGCTTGGCCGATGCTTGTCCGACTGTAGAGGATATCAGGTTCGAAATCTGATAGGTTTTTTAAATCATCTAGGTTCCCTGATCTTGCTGCACTGAGCAACCGTGGATCCATAAGCTTTCAACTTTTTTTGACTGAAGCTGCAGTCGAGATTAAAAACTAAGTAGTTGCTTGCTACAAGTATCAAAATTTATAAAATATAAATTATTAAAAAATTAATATAAATTTATAAATAATAAAATTTAATTATAATATAAATTAATAAAAATGTTTAAAATTTAAATTTTTTTTTTAAATAAAAAAATATTTTTAATTTTGATGTTGCCTCGAAAAAAAGAGGAGGGCAATTGCTAGAAAAACTGAGAAAGACATTAATAGCTAAATAAATATTGTCCTAGCAAATATGGATAATGTGTCCCCAGACAGTAGGTTGAATGGCCATTTTCATTACTGACAAGGTCTAATCAAGTTGCTCCCATCATTATCACAATGATCTGACAGGAAGTCGTACATGTTCTTGAACCTTCACCTCATTTACCGATGAAAATTAAAAAAAAAAATTAAATGTGACAAGACAGACAGGCCGTTGGGTCCAAAGATTTTGTCGGTAAGTAAAGTTTTGAAGCAGACTGATCCTGAAAGCTGAGGATCAGAAAAGATAAAGGAAAAGGGTGAAATTTATATAAAAAAGGCAAAAGTTCATGCTTAGAATTTAAGGTCAGTCCCTCATAACTGAACTGCAAAGTTTGATTCTCCATTGATATACTTCATTCTTGGAGATGGTGGTGGAGACTGAAGGGTTACTTTGCACTGCAGCTTTCGTTAATTTTTACACAGTTTCACTTCTTCGACTGCGCTGTATAGAACACTACAAGGCCAGGTAATTATAAAGCTTCCAAGGAAATGCTCATATATATACATATATATATATATATATAGTTTAAGTGTGCGATGTATTACAGTAACTACATTTAGCAAATTCAAAAAAATGGGTATTTAAAATTATTTAAAGAAAAAGAGTTAGAGATTAGTCGAGGGAGAAAAATTAGTTGGGGATTGGTAGTTTAAGCTTAGATGTTCTAGATTTAAAATTGTCTGCAACTTTTTTTTGCATATTTTATGTATTGTAACAGAATTTCAGTCACTGATTGGTAGGAAATGGCCGAACAGTTTGCTAAGAGCATCAGACATGTGATGGCAATGGCGAGGAGAGCCCTACTTCGGATTCGTCGATATTCGTTCGTTTTAGACGACAATTTTCTGGATTATCTCAAGAAACGCACTGCGGAGCTAGCGATGGCAAGGGCTCGATTGCAGAAGGATGTGGCAGAAAGTCGGGATAAAGAAGTCGGGGAGTATGTGAGGAATTGGCTAACAAAAGCTGATGAAATCCTAAATGAAGTTCAACAACTTGACAACGAAATCGAAGAAACTAGGGGGCGTTTGAATTGGTGTTGTTGAGAATCGTTGAGGCCACCTCTAGTCCTGCAACGCAAAGAGAGTCGAAAGGATGCCGGAGTTGATACTCCGGGGGCCTACTCCGATGGTTAAGTCAGTGTCTGGGTGTTTAGAGTATATTCAAAGAGATTCAAGAAAAAGCTGGGAGAAGTAGATGCCTTACTTCTTGGTTTGCTTACCCTTTTATAAGTATTGTGAGGACACAATTGACAGATGATTTGATGGTGATGTGACTCACGTCGAGCTATCTGCCTAGTGGTCGGCCCGACAGGTCGGTCGCCTCTCCTGTAGGTGTCAATTCCGCATTTAAGGCATCGTCAGATGTGTCAGAGGCTACAAGGCGATCGCCTTAAGGAATAGTGGCGATCGACCGTGATCTTTCGTCCTGGCGGTTGCTAACTATGCGGGTATAACAAGTGTCTTTATCGAAATCAACAAAACCAGCTTGGGAAGAAAGTGGAAAAAAATATTCTCAGTATTGCTGAACTTAAAGAGACTTTCGATGTTCTGCAAATGGACCTCAAGAATATAAACTTGTTTTCATCAGGAGATTTCATGCCTTCCAGATCTTCACTGAAAGCTATGAAACGTCAAGGTTTTGAAAAAAGTAAGAAGCAATTGCTGCGAAGCGGGAAGTGTTTGACAGCGATCGTTCGTGCGAAGGTGCGGAGAAGGGTACTGTGAAGAGGAAAATCATTGTGGGGTAAGTTCTGTTGAGTCCTTGAACTCTTTGCTGTGTAGCTTTAGATTGTGGGGGGTTGGAGGTACATATGGTAAGGGGGCTTGGGATATCGGTGAAATCGGTGGCGAGAAAGGGTAGATAAGAGGAAGCAGGGAGCGAGGTGAGGGTGATAGGCGGACGAGTAGCTGAGAGGGGAATGGTGGAAGGACGGGAATCGGAGGAAGAAGTGGAGGCTGACCAGAGTGGCGATCAGGGCGAGGGGTCGGTTGAAGCGGAGGGGGAGGAGGCGAGCGCCATGGCGGACACCGAGGTCGTGGATAGACAAATGGGCGTGGTGAATATGCAGGTGGTGTGGCGGTGGCTGTATGATAGGGGAATTGATATGGAGAGGTACCAGATTGCTGACGCTGGTCCATAGGAGCGTGCGACGTACGCCGAAGGTAATAGCGCGACGTTTTATTTGCACATTTTCAAAGCGGGCTTTCATTTGCCGCTGGAGGGGTTCTTTTGCGAGATGATGGAGGAATACAGGTTGTCGTCCAACCAGTTAAAACCAAACAGCTGGGCGATCCTCGTCACATATTTCCTGGTGTGCAAAGAAAAGGGGTGGCGACCATCGATTGGAGTGATAAAGGAGTTGTACGTGCTAAAGTGGGCTGAGCCGAGCTTCTATTATTTGCAAACGAGGGAGGGGGGTCGAATGGTTGACTTGCCGTCGAACGCTCATATGCGGCGGGACCAGTTCTTTATAGTGACAAAGAGGGTGGACGTCGAATGGGGCTTTCCCCTGCGGTGGGGTATGAGGGCGAGAGCCAGTAACCAGAGGGTGGCCCTAGAGGCAGTGGAGAAGGATCAGGTCCTATTCTTTAGGGGGGCGGTGAGCGGCAAGGCATACTTGACGTTTCGGAACAT
>JBBYHO010289093.1:20068-31005 GCA_038382025.1 Adansonia gregorii | reverse complement strand
GTTTGCATGAATCGGATTGCCAACGCCTCATGCTGACGATTATGAAGATTGTTTGAGTTTGACTCAATCTAAATAACTGTCAAAATATTTTATTCATATTCAGTCTGATCATATTAAATTTTTATCTAAATTCACGGAGACTCTTATAAGTTAAATTTGTACATAAAAAGATTAATCCATCTTAAAAAGTAGATCAATCTTTTTTAAAAAATAATTAATCATTTAATAAAAAATATGATTTATCTTGGAAATGATATCACTCTTAAAAATTTTTATTAACAATAATAAAATGCTAGGTTATGTTGAGCCTAGACAAAAAGTGCATAATCAAAATGATTTTTTGAGTTCAATATATCCATTCAAACCCTTTTAAAAATCGAACAAGTTTGATAATTCTTCTTCGACTGGAGCTCCAGTTATAAAATACCAAAATAATGTGATGGAAACCCTCCTCAGTTCAAATGCAACCTAGGTCAACAAAATTCAACTTCTGATTATTCATCTTCAACTTTATCAATTCACAAGAGGAATTGTTACACCTTATAAAAATAGGTTAAAGTAATCCCGCAATTGAAATCAATTGGAAAGCAAGCAATTGCATTCTGTTTTTTAGGTTTTTTTTCTTACAATAATTATCATGTATTATATTTTTATTAATTTTTATCTTATAATCTTAATTCAAATATTACTTATATATTTATATAAATTTTTACATGTTATATATATATATATATTTTTATTACGCATATATGTTATGTTAATTTTAGTTTTTTATTGTACATTAATTTTTTGTAATATTCGTGTCATTTCTGAAATTGTTAAGTGATATAAATTAAAATTAATCTCCTCAATCGTTCAATCAATTGACGGGATGTTTAAACAATTGAGAGGACTATTGCTTGCCGCTAGCAAGCGGCTGTTAGTTTTTTTTTTTTTAAATCGCACACATTGTAGTTATATTATTTTTATATCATAATTATAGTTAAAGAATTATATATATAAATTTTAATATTTTAATAAATTTTAATATATTAGTGTATTCGAGTTGTATTAGTATTTTTTTAGTTGTATTATATTTTAATTATTTTTCGTATCATATTCGTGTCCTATCTAATATTATTAGTTTTAATTAGCATTATTCAAATAATTTTCAACTTTGTTCTGCATTTATTTTTATAAATTTCAATATATTTATGTATTTGTATCATTGCTATTTTTTTATGTTATGCCATATTTTAATTATTTTTTTATATTATGTTCACGTATGACATAATTTAGATAACTCTCAATTTTTTTCATATGTTGCATAATGATTAGTTTTTTATTTTTTTTAAAAAAAAATAAAGTTATATTACTTTTTTAAATTATTGAATAAAAAATTGTATTGCTAAATTACTGCTAAAATGTAAAATATTGAATACTAATATATGATGGATTTATTAAAGTTTTTTTTTTTTAACTTTTAAGTGTTGAAACAAAAGGAAAAAAATATTATGATGGTTAAATGATAAAAACAATCTGTATTGAATGGTATTATAAATTATGAGTTATTCGATGAGTCATTGGGTTTATATATTTTTTATTTTTTAATATGAATAAAAATTATAAATATCAATACAATCAATCCAAATGATTTAAAATTTTATATTCGTCTTAATTTTTTATAGCTACATATGATGAATTAATTTAGTGTAATAGTACTGTATTTATATTATTTTATATCTATATCTTATTTTAAATGTTGTCATCAAATAAACAATAAAATCGTAACAATGCATCAAATTATTTAATCACTATAATATTACACCAAAAACTAGTATTCAACTATATATCGAGCCAAACTATAAATTGTGAATTAGATCTAATATAGAAATACATATTTTACTAGTGTGTATATATATAAATAAAAAAAATTAAATATACATATCTTAAACATGTACCATATTTGATAGTCACTCAAATCCGAATAATTTTAGGTAGTGGACCAAAACAAACGGTCTATCCATTTAAATTTTGACCAATATCCAAGCAGATTATTAGATTAAAAAAGGGGAAAAAAAAAAAAGAGGGACAACCAAAGAAAATGAGGCTTCATGACTTGGAGAAGAGGCAAAAACTTAATAATTGTAGTTTCCTTGGCCTAGAATTAGATCAAATAATTAATCATATAGTACTAATAATTTTTCAATTTATAATTAATTATATATGAGAAAAATTTTAAGATAGAAAGATTTGAAGTTTAGACTTCTTCTCTTGTTCTAAAAGAATAATAATTATACTATAAAAAAGGAATAATAATTATATTAGACTAACTCTTATTAGTCATGAGTTTAAACAAGTTATATATCTTTGTCATTAATCACGTTTGAGATTTCTATTGAAAATAATTAAAATGTTTAACACCATTTAGAGTTCGATTGACCTAAATAAAAAATTTATATTTGATATATTAACAATATATATATATATCTATACATTAACAGTGAATAAGATGATTTATTTTATTAAAAAAATTTAAAAATAAATACACATAAAATAAGATTTAATTCACTAACTGTATATGAATATAATAAATTAATTTGTTCTTGGCTGGCTTTTCATTTAACTTTCAATAGGTTCATATTAAATCTATTCATGGATCTAATTCAAATCGAGTCATGCCCTCTATTAATGAGCGTTAAGATTGTTCAAGCCTGGTTCGATGTAAAATATGGTTAAAAAATTCTATTCAAACTTTGCCCAATCCTTTATAAAAGAATAAGTGATGATGATTCTTAAAAAAGATTGATTCCTTTTAAAAATAGACTTCGAGTTTTCTTGAAAGTTTATTTTAGCAGGGCCAAGTCTAGGAAAAAAGTGTCTTACCCAGGATCACTTTTTAAGTCAAATATTTTTGTTCAAGCCCTTTTAAATATCAAATAAATTTTTAAATTTAGGCGAATTTAACTCTTGAATAAATTTATTGCAAATGTTGAATTATTAAGCAAATTCAACTAAATTCAACTCATGATTATTCTTCTTCAACTTTCGAAATTGTATATTCGAAAGAGAAATGCATGTTACTATCAATTGATACGAAGAATTGTCACCTATTCAACAATATACCATACCATAATAAATTGTGAATTAGATCCTAATGTTAATATACATATTTTTACTTTAATAAATTTCATTGATGATGATTATTTTATGGCACATTAGAATATGATTGGTGCTATTTTTTTTTTTTTGTTGATTAAAAGATACTATGAATATAATTATATATTTTGCTAACAAATTTATGGAAACTTATCTTTTGGAAGTAACGTGATTGAACGGTCAAATATTTTACTACTTTCTTAATTATAAAAAATATATGGATAACAATATATAAAAGATGTGAGTAATTTAATTTGAAAAATAGAAAAATTCATTCTAAATAAAAATCTGATATGTGATGAAGAAATATTACGAATTTGTAATTAATTGCCAAAAAAAAAAAAGATGAAAAAGAAAGAAAATCTTTAAGAAGCGAAAAATATTAGAAACTAAAAACCTGTAAATTCGTTTTTTTATATATTTTTATTTCATTTAAATAAATTTTGAATTTTGAATTTGTATTCAAATAAATCATTAACTTTTCATTTATTTTTCAATAATCTTTTAATTAATTTTTAATTTATATCTAGATAAACTCTTAAAATAAATTAATATGTAATTTAAATATAGGACTTACATAACTAAAGTAGAATAATTTAGGAACTTTTTAGTATTTTAGTCATGTTTTTATGTGTTGCAGTTTTAATCTAAGCAAGCAAAAATAAATGTAATTTAACAATCTTGACTTGAGAAAATAAATTGTTAGATTTAATAATTCTGCACATAAAAATTTATTTTTTTATGAGAAGCAATAAAATTTAAGAATTTATATTTTTAATATATTATCAATGAAGCTTTAAAATTTTATAAGTAATATTACTATATGAATTTTATTTGATATATTATTAGTGAAGGAGGTTTAATATGGTAACATGTATAAAGGTGTTTATGGGTCAAGTCGAGGCAAAATTTTTTTGAAAGTTTTTGCCAAAGCTCGAAAACCTCAATTACTATCTATAAATTAATAAAAATAAAAATAAAAATATTTTATATTAATATTTATTTATTTTTATAATTAAATTTAAATAAAAAATATTTATTATTAAATAATAGTTTAAGCTAGGCTAGGACAACTTGAATCATGAAATGCTATTTCTAAGGTCTGACCCAGACGGATAGCTTAGCCTTTAAACAACTCTAGGCTTACGTGTTATAAAAGAACTTAAAAATTTGTAAAGATTAATATAACGAAAAGAAACTAATTTTTAACCTCAACTAAAGCTTAGCTTAAGTGGTTCATATAGTCATCCTTAAGAGATGGCATATAATAGCTCTAACTTGGTAATTTATGTATCCATATTATATTATATATTTTGTTATATTTAAGGTATTTTATATTCTATATTAATTTTGATAAATTAAGAATTTGTGTTATATAAATTACGAGACATTTATATATTCATGTCATATTCATAATAATTTTATACTATATCATATTTTAATTATTTTTTATGCCATACTCGTACTATTTCTAATGCTATTAAGCCTGTCTAAAATTCAAATTCCATATACCAGCTATTCTTCTCCTTATCTTAGAGTCTGCTCACCAAAAAAATTTAACAAACAGTTTCCTTTATGTATATAAATACATAAAAATTACTCTTATTATATTGCCACAAGCCCCATTAATATTTATATAAAATTTATTAATTTTTTGAAAATATCTTAATATAGAATGCGATAACATTCTAAATATTCCATATTGAAAATTTTAAATTTTATTAAAATATTTATTAATAAAATTTTAAATTTCATTAACAATGAATGAAATAAATTTTTTTTTAAAAAAAAATTTACTATAAACGTAAAGAATTTCATTATTTAAGATCATGCGTGCAAGGTCAATCCAACAAGAAATTTTAAAATGGATTGGATAAAGGGTTGAAATTGGGCCTCAATCCAATTTTTCTTTCCCTATGCTCACATGCAGAAAACTTGTGGATTGAAAAATAAAAATAAAATAAATAATTTTAAATTTATTTTTTAATGAAGTAATAAAATAAAATAGATATTGTTGTTTTTTTTAATTCGACTGTTCATGCCTCATGCTATCTAAACATGAAGGTGAAACAAAAAACCGATTTTGGTCAATCCCGTTTAATTAACAACATTATTCTTTTTTGTGTTTATTTTATTTATTTAAAATGTAATTAATAATATTTATGTTTATTATATTATATTTAAAATTGAGATATATGTGTACATATATATTTGTTTGTTTAGTTGTTTAATTTTATTAGTTTAATACTCATGAATAGACTTTTAATTATTTGTAAAAATATTTGATTATATGTTCATGAACATACTCGTTTAATATTTCACGAACAAAATTTATTTAATTTAAATGAACGAACGTCATCATTCGTAATTTTAAATAAATTGAGTTTAAACATGATTTTAAAACTCTTAGTGAACACGAACCGGATACCGACAAATTTAAAAATAAACAAATAAATATAAATAATCGTATATTTATTTAAGTTCGGTTCATCTATTATCCTAATTTCTCTTGCTTGAATCATTTCATTCTTATGCAATAAAATAAATAAATAAAATTCTTTTTATGTGAAAGTGCATGGTAATACCAAAACCTATAAAAGGCTTAAAAACAAAGTACGAAATGAATAATCAGTCTATTTGTAATAATGACATTCATAAGTTAAAAGCTACCTATTTATATATAAAGGTCTATTTAACATTTGATAAGGTTTGGATATAATTATTAAGCTAAAAAAATAAGTTTGAGGAAAAAAATAAAGTTTATTTGAAAGGCATATCAAGCCTTAGTTCCAATATACGAGGTCTGAGTTTGACTCGATTTGATTTTTTTTAATTTTATATATATTAATTTTATATTTATATATCATGTAATTTGTATCGTACATAGAATATATAATATTACCTTGTAAATATAATATGGACAACCCTAAGTTGACTTAAACTATTCATTTAAAAATATAAATTTGCTTAGGCAAAATTTGAGTTCGTATTCCATTCATACAAGGTTTGAGCAAGTATAAGGTGTATTGATACCATGCTTAGGCTCAATCCATAAACATTTTTATTTATATTATTTACAATGTGTTTAACGAAATTTGTTATTACTAGTCAAATAATACTAACTTACGTGCTAAGAATATATATATATATGTATATATAACGTAATCATATTATTAAGCGTAAAATAAAGTTACTTATATCTTTTAAGATTATATATACATATACATATATATACATATATATATGTACTTCAAAAAATTATTCATTTGTTGCAAAAAACGAGCTATTTTCTAACAAAAAAAATACCAAATTATAAATACCTTCCACCTTTTTACTTATAATTTATTTTTCAAAAATTCTTTTTTCATTAGAAGACGTGTCAAAATCTAATAAAAGTGAAAAAGAAGGGTAAAATTCTATTTGCACTCTCTATACTACAGTTAAAGGTATATTGTAGTCTCTCTATTATTAAATTAAATATTTTTATTTTTATATATTTAAAATTAAAATAAATAAAAAATATTAATGTTATTAAATGAAATCCGTTTCGATAGTGACATGGCTTTATAAAATATATTGCATGTAAGTTCAGGTTCTCAGGTTTTGAATAAAAGTCAAGTTAATATAGCATTTTAAACAGATTTTATTTAATACTATTAATCATTTTTCTTATTTTATATAAAATAGTCCTTTTAAACAGACTTTATAAAATATTCCTTTTACCCCTTTGTCATTTTTATCAAATAATTTTTAATATAAATAATATTTAAGTAATTATTGGATATAAATAAATTTTTTTAATATATGTTTTATTTATTTAATATAAATATAATTTCAATAATTTATTTTTAACATAAATATAATTTAATAATTTTTTAACTGTTATTCAATATAAATATAATTTTATTTATTTTTTAATATAAAAACAATTTAATAATTTATTATTATTCAATGTAAATATAATTTATTTATATTTTGTTATTTAATATAAATATATTTTTAATAATTTTTAATTATTTATTATATATATACATCTTATAAATGGAAGGTTTTTATTGATCATCTATTCTCTTCTCTATACGATATTTAAATTTAAATATATATTTTATTATTAATTTTAATTTTATTATTATAATAATTTATCTTGCTTATATCGTTATTTTCAATTTTAGAGTCTATCCTATCCTCGTAACAGGCTGCAGCCTAAGTCTCGACCATCTAGTCTCTTGGCGACAGGTCGAATAAAAGACAAACGCCGACGTCATCAATTACCGCAAAGATAAACTAAAAAATTTAAAGATACTCAAGAGCATAAGTTTACGTTCATGTCTGACAGCAAGATCAGCTAAGCAATAAAAAAATTAAATTAAATTTAATTAATTCATATAATAATTTTTAAAATAATATTTAAATTTGTTCATCAATATTCATTCACTTGATAGATTTAACCTATAAGAGTTAATTTTTGGATAAATTTTTTTAAAATTCATATTAGTCTTATTAAAACAAAATAATATTTAAATTTAAATTTAATTAAAAATATAAAAATATTTTAATAATATAATTAATAAAAAATGACTTTTGGGCTAGCTTAACTATGGTACGAAAAAATTTTAAAAATTTCGGATCGCAACTTAACTTTTATACTTTCAATGGTCTGGATTTACATTTTTCTTCTCTTATTTTCAAGTTATAGACTCCTATGTAAAAATAAATAAATAACATTAAGCAACAAAACAACATAGTGAAAAAGAAAAATAAAAAAATTTTTAAGTTTAATCTAATTAATTCATATAATTATTTTAACAAAATAATATTTAATAATTTTAAATTTTAAATTTTAACTTGTGTAATTTTTTTCTATCCTTAAATTGTAATCTTTTTATAATATATATATATATATATATATATACACCTCTGAGACAGCGAAAAGTAATTCTCAGATAAATGAATGCTAGCATAGGTTGATTCCTCTTTGCAAGGTCAACCAAAAATATTATATAAGTTTCCTCAAAGAAAAGTATTATATAAAGCACCAAATATTACCACCCTCGCAGCCCCATAAAAAGCATGTCCGAACAAATCAAGTTAGGAGACTTGTACGTATTTCTCGATTCATTTTTAACGATTTCTTTCCAAGTTAATGCAAAAACAAACTAAAAGATTGCTAAGATTTTATGAACTTGCCGAGTGTCATAATCTTAGAGAGAAATCATAAATATTATATTTGTTACATATTAAAATTTGATTGGATATATAATGTTGACGTCTTCTTCAATTTATGAAATGTATTTTTTGCATAAAATCTTAAATCAATGGGCTAAAACAGAAAATACTTTTTAAATTAGTGTGAATTATGATATTTGATATCAAAATTAGCTTGGGGATATTAGCAATGTGTCACTAAAGGAAGTGAGTTCTTGTTGTAGTGCGAGAGGATGTCATAGCCTTCAAGAGAAGTCATGAATCTCACAATCGATTGTATACTAGAGTTTAATCAGATCTATCAGTATTCACATCATCTTCAACTATTGCAATAACTTTTATGAATAAAATTGTGAGGTCTATTAACTGTGATGAATAATCTCTACTATTATAAAATCTCTGACTTAGTTTAATGTCACGAATCAAGCGAAATAAATTCAGTTAGATAAATTATAAGAAAAGCTTATTTAAAATCTTTATGATAAGTAAGTGTTTTTTTTTATTATTTCATTTGACATAATACTTAAATATTCAATTTTTACTTTAAAAATTGAGTTTTATTAGAAAACCCACTTTTTATATGAAAAACTTTCCACTTTAAAAATTTGTTAATTTTAAATTTATTATTTATTCTAAAAATCAAATTAAAAGCAAATTCTTTTTACCCATTTTTATGAGTGTGCTAAAATTCTAATACATTATATGTTGATATGGACCATGACAACAAGTGTGATTAATAAACTTTAGGGCAGGTAGATTTTCTTTTTCATTTTTGGTTAAATATGGACAAACATTACCTAAGATTAAAGTTACAAAGTTCTCAAATTCTGATAAATTATAATTCCTGTAAAAGTATTAAAATACCACCAATAGGTAATAATATAGCAGATGAATTTTAAAACCGTAATTGCAATGTTACGTCTTAGAGAAATTCATTTACGAGTGCCACAATTTGAATTGAATTAAATTTAAAATTAAAAAAACATACTTCCAATTAATTTAATTTAAATTATTATTTAATTAATAAAAATATTTTTAAATTTAATTATAAAATTATATAAATATTAATAAAAATAATATTTTAATATATTTATATAATAATATCCGAACAAATTAAGTCCGGGGTAGTAAGTTTTTTGACATTTAGAATATGCTTGACCGACGGACACATTTATTAGATATATATCTATTTGCCCACCTTTCTTAAAATTTCGTGCCTTTACACTTAATTTACTAATTCTTCCCTTGGCTTTGGCCTCATTTAAAAGTAAATAAATAAATAAATAAATGCATGTCTCGTGGAAGTTGTCCGTGGACTACAACCCAAAAATTTTAAAATTAATTTAAATTCAAGTAGGTTTAAAGATAAATTTTATTTTTATATTATTATTAAAATATTATTTTTATATATTTTATAATTAAATTTAAATAAAATATTTATTTTGTTATTAAATAATAATTCAAATCAAGTCTAATTGAAAATATCTTAATTCTTAAAAATATTATCATAAATCCAGCTTACACAAATCAAACCTACCAAACCTTACTAATAACCTGGCCATGAATACGTCTAGGTAGATGATTCATTGTAATAAAAGTGACATCAATAAGACATCCAAGAGCAGTAGGTAATTAATTCTGGATTCACTGCAAAAATTTCTAGAAAAAAAAAACCAAAGAACTATTCTTAATAGAATATATTGATATATGATATGATATAATATGATGGTGGCTGAATCAGATTCAAATATCAATCACATTCTTGTTTATTTGTTTGATAGAATCAAGAATATGTAATAATTCCTAAGTTTCCAACATAAATATCCATGGAATATTAATTCCTTTTTGTTGTCCATAATACATGGAATATTAATTCGGTTTAAAAGATGAAGGGAACCCAACAAATTGATTAAGGATATGCCCTCTAACTCCTAACTCTATCCACACAGTATTATCTTCTGCTAAAATAATAAAAAAATTCCTTAACTTTATCAATTTATTTGGATAAGCTTTGTATTTTTATTATATACAAATAAATTTTTGATTTTTAATTTATATCAAAATAATTTCTTAACATTAAATTTGAATCCATACGAGTACTTAACTTTAATTTATGCTTAAATAACCTCTTAATATAACTGTGTAAAATGAGTTTTTAAAGTCTATTATAACCCATAAAAAATATTTTTATTTAAATTTAATTATAAAATATTAATATTAATACAAAAATAAATTTTTTTTTATTAATTTATACATAATAATTCAAGTTTTTACACTACTGCCGAGCTAATGGACAACTCTAATTATGAGACTATTTAAAATAAATGCATTAAATGTGGTTATACTTATGGTAATAGAAAGGAATAGAGTCGAAGCATAAATGTTATGCAATTTAAAATGTAGATTATTAAAGTCGTGTTATCTCAAATTTATTTTATCATGATTATCTTGTGGTCTTACTTGTTTAGGTTGGATCTGTTCATCTATAATCAGTCGATTTTAAGTCAGATCTTTAATATAATATCAAAGCCTTTATTTTTTAATTATTTCTGTGGTAGGTTTTTGCTGTTTTTATCTACATATATGTGATCTGT
>JBBYHO010289093.1:1297-16253 GCA_038382025.1 Adansonia gregorii | reverse complement strand
ATAGTATAATTGTTATTTGTATCTTACGCTGATATTTATTATCAATATATGTCATAATTGATTGAAATTACTTTTTTTATATTGACAAAACCAATAAATACGATGTAACTAAAAATGTGTTCCTAACTGCAATATAAATTTCTGTATGTGTGAAATATCAACTCCCCAATAAATCTTTATAAAAGGGAGTGGAGAGCCCTATGTTATTAGGAGAATTAGGCAAAGGTATAAGGTGTGTGTGTGTGTGTGTGTGAGAGAGAGAGAGAGAGAGAGAGAGATGGAGTGGAGGTCATGTTATTTGGACATGGTTTTTGTGCCATTAAGCTTTGCGATGACCATAGCTTATCATTGGTGGCTATGGCACAAGGTTCGGACTCAGCCCTTTTCTACTATCATCGGAATCAATGCCAGCGGACGGCGCTTCTGGGTCTCCGGCATGATGAAGGTAACTATTACCTCTCTCCAACACATCCCTACTTCCATACTTTACCTTCTGACTATTTTTTGGCACATCAATAGAAAATAATCATCGTAACACAATGTTACGATCATTATTTTATAATTTCAATTTTTTATCATTGAACGTACATCGATATTTATCGTAATTGATTACGATAACATTCAATACATTTGTAACTGTAATAAATGCGGCATGATAAAAAAACATATTTACGAACACAATTTAAATTCTTAATCTTATATCTAATTATAAAAGAACACCTCAATACGATCAAGTTTTTTTAATTGATGTGCAAATAAAAACAATAATTCTATATTAAAATTAATCAAACTCAGTAAGTGAAAAAATATATATTTTATAAAAAGTAATGGTGATTTTTTAATATATATATTACATATGTAATTATAATTATATTCAATATTTGATTAAGTAATATTACTTAACTCATGACATTAACTCAATAAAATATTTAAATAAGAAATAAATTCACATCCTGTGAACTTCTTAAACTCCCCACCCTTTTTCCGGAAGAACATACTTAATTTAGTATTATAAAATAGTTGGAGTAGGCAAGGCAGCAACTTGAAATTTTTTTAGTTTCTTTACACAAACTCAAATCAAAACTACGTAAAAACTCAATTTATATTAAAAATATTATAAAAGATTAAAAAATTATTTTTATATTCATATATTTTAATTAAATTTAAATATATTTTTTATTATTAAATAATAATTTAGGTTAAATCAGAAAATGAATAATAAAATTATATGTTCACTTTTTTTTATGCGAGAATCTTTTTAACTTTATTTGAAAAATTAAAGAAAACTTTTGCACATGGAAAGAATAATAATATCATCTCTCCTTTTAACTACTTTTACAATGGAAAGTGTTTAACACGACATAATTAAAATATATAATCCAACATTAATTTTGTTTATATATTATTATTATTATGGCCTACTACATACATAACTTATAACTGTAGATTAAAATAATCTCTTTAGATGCTATTGTAGCAGAGAGTGAGGGATGGGACGCAGGTGTCCCTTTTTGCTTTTTGCGTTTCATTGGAGAATAGGAAAATTACAAAATTGGTTTTCATTTAAAAATATTTTATAATCATTATAATAAACAATAATTAATAAGGAAATAAAGACTTTTTTTTTTTAAACTTTTGTGATGAACGATAATAGATAATAAAAATTAGATATTTGGCACTAATTAGTCTCATTTTATAAATTTAGATATTAAATTTATTATTCAAAGTAAATTTGAAACAAATTTGATAATGAAGATTTGACTATCGATTTTATAAATCTCCTTTGATTTTAGTTTAAATTGTTTTGAAAATTTAAATTCATTATCTAATACATTTTATTCATAAAATTTAGGTATTTGAATTTAATATCCATTGACATATTTAATAATTATTTAATTTTATATTTATATTTTAAAAATGATTTAACAAATTCGATATTTAGAAGATTCAAATATTCAATAGAATTGATTTTGAATTAGATGTGAGTTCAGATAGTAATTGAATAATAAACTGATTTAAATTTTTTGATAAATTAAGCGGATCGACATTTGAATATTTCAAAAATTGTAGCAATCCTTGAGAATTTTTTTAAAAAATTATAAAATTAATTAATAAATAAACATTATTTATGTTCATTATGATAATTTTTTATCTTGAAAAACATGTCTAATAAAAATAGAAAAAGTTTTGAAGGAATTACAAAATAAAACCTATAAAGTAAAAATATTTATTATTTACTATTATTTGAATAAATAACTGTTAAGAAAGAAATAAAAATTATGTGAAAAGGGATCTTTTGCAATTATTTTTTTATCTTGAGTAAAAAATACGAAGGATTAATTGGTTGATTTAGATTCCCACAAAGAAGAGTATAAAATCATATTGTTAAAAAATTGACTTAAATTTTATTATTTATGAATTCGTCACTTGATTTTTTTAAAAAATTAAATTTTATATTTTTATTTTTATTTAAAATTAATTTACTAATAATTTTATTTATTAATGAGAGAGATGTAATTTAAAATATTTAATTTTTATATTAACAATATAATCATTTTAATATTTAAATATATTCAAAAATATTTAAATAAATAATTAATATTGAATATAATTGAAATTAACTAAAAAATTTAAATCCCCAGCGAAGTGGGGAAACATTCTAGTTAGTAGTATAAATTCTATCCCTCTTTTTAATTTTTTTTCTTTCATTTATAATTATAGTTAAGAGTAAACGTAGCAAAATTAGATATAATATTTATATGATATAAAAAATAATTAAAATATGATATAATATAAAATAAAAAATATATAAATATAATAAAAATAAATACATATTTTAAAATTTATATAATATATATTATTAATAAATATAAAATATCAAAATACGCTAAATACGCAAACATGGCACGGACCTCGCTGGGAGGTGCCGTGAGGTTAAGAGTTCAGAGGTCGCGCCATCGGACAACATTTCTTATCATCACTTCCAAATGCCAATCTATCCGTATGTAACTAACCAAACCATTTCTAGGTTTGCACGGCATCTGATTAAAGGCTTTGTTAGTTATTTTACCTTGGTTGATCTATCCACCTAAACCTATTCAAAAATTAAATTATTTGTTCAAATTCAAATATTTGTTTAACATTTAGAGAGGTTTAAATAAAAATATTAAATCAAAAATAAGTTTTAGTCAAAAAAAATAAAGTTCATAGATAAAAATAGCTAAGTCTGGGCTCATCTCGATCCGAATAAGGTATTTTATTATAAAATTTATATTTTTATTTTATAATTATATATTTTATAATAACAATTATAATTTTATTTTACTAATTGTTAACTTGTTAAAATGCTTTTATAATAAAAATAATTTAAAAGAATATTAACAAAAAATAATAAAAAATCTATTTAATTATTAAAAATTAAAAAAATATTTAAAAATAAAAAATATAATAAAAAGAGCTTAATCGGGTTTAGATTATTCATTTGCAAATATTGATGGGCTTTGAGAAAAAAAACTGTAAATATTTTAAGCCAGACCTAATTAGATTTAAATAAGTTTATAGTTTATTATAACCTACCTCACCTGGCTTGAACCCAGTCCAGCCTAAGGTCATGTCTAAGTGAACCTTACTATTGCTTTTTTTTCTTTTAAGAAATATACATGTACATATACATATAAAATTTGGATTTAAGGAATATCGATTTTCAACCGAATTATTTGAATTGTTCCTTATATATATATACGCATTATATATATACACATAAAAGAGACCACAATTGAGGATAGCGAAAGGGATTCTAAATATTAGAATTCGAATCCCAAACTTATTAGATATCACCTCTTAAATGACATGAATATCAACTCGTTAAACTTCTTAATTTATGTCATACATAGTGTTAAGCTCGGTTAAACTCTTAAATTAGATTTGATCACTCCTTAATTTGTGTTGTTAATTAATTGAGTAAAATTGCCTATAGTATTAGTGGCATATAGCAATTATTCATTTTAAGGTAATACATATCGGCACACACGACGCATATGGTAAAGAAGTATTCGTATTATATTCTTTTATTTTATTATGTCATAATAATATTTAAAGTATTTTATATTATATATATTGATATTTTAATAATTTATATTATATAAATTTTAAAATATTTAAATATTTATGTTATGTTATATTTTGATTATTTTTATGTAATTCGTATAATTGTATTTTGTAGGACAACGACAAAAAAAACATCCTGGCAGTCCAAACACTGAGAAACAGCATAATGGGATCAACCCTAATGGCAACAACCTCCATCCTGCTGTCCGCCGGTTTAGCCGCCGTCATCAGCAGCACTTACAGCGTCAAGAAGCCGATCAGCGACTCCGTATTCGGAGCTCACGGTGAATTCATGGTGGCTCTCAAATACGTAACCATTCTGTGCATGTTCCTCTTCTCATTCTTCAGCCACTCTTTATCTATCAGGTTCATCAACCAAGTGAACATTCTCATCAACTCCCCTCAAGACCCGACAGCCATTATCATCACCCCTGACTACGTGTCGGAGCTGCTCGAAAAAGGGTTCGTCTTGAACACCGTCGGCAACAGGGTGTTCTACGCTGCACTGCCGCTGCTGCTATGGATCTTTGGGCCGGTGCTTGTTTTCTTGTGCTCTTTTGCTATGCTACCAGTGCTTTACAACCTTGACTTTGTTTGTGGGTTTAACAAGCAGAAGAAGGTTGATCAATTCAAAGGATGTATGGATTGTGAATCAGTGTAATACATACAAGACTAGTAATTTTTTAGCTAATGCTTAATTAATAGACAATTTTCAATTTATATATGAATTCAGATTAACGAGTGCTTATACGTTAGTCAAAAATTATTTTATTATTATTTAAATTTTTTATATTCAATACATTATTTTTTATCAAATTCAAAAAAAATTATAAATTTATTATTTTTATAAATAATATACAAAAATATATATTAGTTTGTGTAACAAATAGATATGTTCATGAGCCACGGCTGAAAAAAATTGGATTCTTTGCTCAAGCCCGTTTTTGACCTAGCTAGGCCCATCTATATTACTTGAATTTATTGTTCATAATTAATAAAAAGTAAAAAATTTATTTTTATATTAATATTTATATATTTTATAATTAAATTTAAATAAAATTTTTAATTATTAAATATAAATTCAAGCTGGTCTAGTCATGTCCGAATTGATAAAAGGCATAACTAAGGCCCAACTCGAGTAGGCCGAGCAAGTAGCCTAGCATGTGAATAGATAAAGTAACAAGAGATGTTAATTAATTAATTTAGCATCCAATGAAATTAATGACATATGGTCACTCATTAATCATATATTAAGATGTTCATGGCTAGGCCATAATCTAGAAATATTTTTATTTTCTTACCTTAGCTCAGGTTGGCCCGAAAACTCATTTTGTTATTTAAAATAATATTAAAAAAAATCTTATGTTAACATTTACAATTAAAAAAAATAAATATTTTTTATTATATAAATAATAAGTTGAATCAGATTAACCTACTTGAATAACTAAAAGTTTTACCCAAATCTGTCCTAATACAAACTGAACTTGTTCGAACTAATTACTCAACCAATCAACAGGTCTAATCATATAAGGTATATCAATATTATCTAGAATCAACCATTAACAACCAAACTCATATATTAGTTGTTCACCAATGGAGTAAAATTGAGACTAATGTAACAATTTTGTGTGCCCTTATTTCTTCAGAGTTCACATTCACTGAACCTAAAATTTACTAAATATTCTCTGGAGATGTTACTCAGAACGAGTTGTTCTTTGTGTACGTGAATAATTTACTAAACATCCTCTAGCCGTTTGACTGTATTGTTGGACTATGTTGACTTTTTTAGAGGTGCATTTTCCTTTTGAGCTACTCAATTCCAATTGATGAAGTGGATTGTGAGAGGAAATATTTAACGCTGGATCTCAAAGTTCAATACAACGAAAATCATTTGTAAAATTAAAGGTGATAACCTAAGATTTATATTACAATCACAGATGTATTGTCGATCATATAACGTTTATTATAATTATAGATATAATGAATATCAATTATAAATATTCATAATAAAAATAATCAACATTAAAATAGCAATTTTAGGATCTAACAATAATAGCCAACTATGTAGTAAGGAATACGCTGAAAACAATGCTCAACTAGAAGAGTAACAGTCATTTACAGTCTAAAATGACTATTAATATCCCTTGACATCTTCTATTTAACAATCTATTATTTTTAATCTTATTGGACAGTAGAGGTAATTTTTACATGGTTTGGACATTTTTGTCATTTTAATAGATATTAAGACAGTAAAAAAAAAAAAAATTCAATCCCCCTTTTTCTTTTCCCATTTCAATCGCAAGCTTTGCTCATCTATTCCCATCCTTTCAACTTTTTTTTTCCCTTTGGATTCCATTTTTCTTTTTCCTTTTTTCCTTCAATTGTTTTTCTATTCTCATTGTTAATGCAATGGTTGTCGAACTACGCTAGTTATGAAATATTATTTATTTTGAAACAGTGTACAGACTGTCTTCACGATTTTATTCTTTGAAAAAATGCACATTAATAAAGAAAATGTAACTCTTGTTTTATAAGCCACAATCTATATTCTTGGCTAATTGATGCAGGATTGTTGTTGTGCTCCAACACTAGCCCCAAGCATGAACATGAACTGTGTAGGTCGAGTTGGCAAGTTATGTTATAGATTGAGCAAATTACCACTTTATAAGTGGTAGATCGAGTGGATAAGTTACTATTTTATAAGTCGTAGATCGAGTAGGTAAATTACCACCGTGTAAGTCGAGTAGCTCAGAGTTACTTATTTATATGCTTGAATAAAATTTCGATGATGAACTTATAGCTTGTCAGTTTCCACAGACGAAGCCATTTGTTGGTGCAACAATGAAGATACTGTAAGAAAGCTTACAAAATAGTAAAGATAAGATAAGCATGAAGTTGAACTCCGAAGATACTCAGATGCTTAAGTCAATAAAATGATTATAAGAAAAGAAAAAAAAGAGAACAAAAAATTTTAATAGCTCATACCTCAAAAGTGTCAATATTGACTTTTTATATAGGCCTTTATAGAATTTCTACTTGATGGATTCCAAATGAATAGTATTTCAATAGCAATTAAACTTATCCAATAATGTAGAGATGAAAATTATCCAACTATCTTTTAATATTTATTTTCTTAGCGCATCACACTTGCTGACCGGGCGACGAGGAAATATAACACCCATCACTTTCAATCAGTTGATTTTACTTTTCTAGTTATCCATACAAGCAATTGTTTATTTCTTCCCACCATTTTTTTCCTCAACCATCTGTCAGGGGAAAAGAGAGAAAAAGGAAGAGAAGAAGAGATGGAGGCGATGTGGGTAGAAGAGATGTGTGGAGTTCTCAATCAATCAGAAAAGGATGAAGGTGGAGTGGTCAAGCAATCTACCAGCATCGAAAAAGAGAGAGAAAAAGAAAAAAAGAGTCAGAGACGATAAGAGAGAGGCATTTTACATGAAGAGATCGGAAAAGACGATCTCACAAGAGAAACAAAACCAGTTTTATTTATTTTCATTTTTTATTTTTTTCACTTAGTTGATATTCAAATAACATTAAACTTTACAGGAGCATTAAAATTTTTTTTTTGATGTGTGATGATGGCAGCTTCAGCAAACATGAACGGGGCGGATCATACAATGGAACTGACCATGTTTGGCAACTCCAAATTGGTGACTAATAGTGGTTCAGTCGTATATGCTTCGGAGGAGATAAGACCTCTCTTGACGTGGAGCGAGAGGCTTGAGATCAACATCATCTGAGTCTCTCATTCCCCAAAAGGAAAACCTAAGGTAAGTTAAGTAAACATTATTATAGATGTTCTAATACTATACTAGGCTTTCTCTCAGTGCATCAAGAACAAAAATTTGGATGTTTCAAGAAAGGGAGTTTTCCATCCAATGAAGAAATAGCACAATGAACTAAATATTAGAACACTGTTTCTAAACAATACCACGTTGCAGCTATCAATAATCTCATGTTATCTTACATTATATTTTACAATGTTAAGGAAAACTATGAATACTTCTTTTTTGTTTCTCAAATGCGAAACATTGCAGGCATCGCCATTATCAACAAGGGCTTATAAGAGTTGGAAGTCCTCTTCATGATCGCTCTGCTTATAGTTACAAGAATACTTCATTGAACCAACAAGCCTCTTTAGAGAAAGATGCAAGCCTTGAAATTAGATGGCATTTTTTAATTAGAATGCTGGTATTGAAGAATACAGGTCATTCACATTTACGTGTCGCTGAGATGAATGAACGTGTAACTTTGCGTTTTTAATATTTCAAAACTTTCCTTGACATATATTCCTAAAATGACTTATTTACTTCCATACTGCAAATGCATTAGACGATTATAGCCTTTTAAAATGCGTTGAAATTATTAATTGTTTGGCTGAATGGCTGAAAGACATACCAGCCTATAGATTTATACATTGAGATAACCACTGTATGGAAAAGTTCCATGGTGAAAGTGAACTGAACCCTTTTAATCCCAGTTTGGTTTAACAGTCTGTATTTTATTTTATTTTCTTCCATTTTGTTTTTCTTGCTTTTCTGTTAGCCATGTTTGTTCATTCCAGCTTATTCTTTTTTCTTACTAGCTCAGTCTCTTGTTTTTGTTTTGGAGATGTTTTTGCTACCAAATTTTCACATTTGTTCTGTTCGTGCTTTTATTTCGTAATGTTGCTATTTTTTTTTTTGTTTGTTATAGACCATTTCATCTCAAACAGGTTCTGTCCAAAAAATTCTAGCATTTATCCTTGTTTGTAGGGTGGTATGACCTTTTGTTGTTTGCTAAGATTAGTTTTACATACATGAACTTCTTCACCATCAATCTGAAACTCGGATGTTCTTTTGTTGGTGCAGAAATATTACTCCTGAGAATGCCAAGAATAAAATCAACTTATGGTTCAAACCACAGGAATTGTTTAACTATACAAGCAACACAAAGAAATGCATCTGTGCCGTCAAAGTGTTGAG
Organism: Adansonia gregorii; assembly: GCA_038382025.1. Classification (NCBI taxonomy): domain Eukaryota; kingdom Viridiplantae; phylum Streptophyta; class Magnoliopsida; order Malvales; family Malvaceae; genus Adansonia; species Adansonia gregorii. The sequence continues at coordinate 7,164 of JBBYHO010289093.1, read as the reverse complement.
GTTTTTTTTTCTCTTGTTCTTATAGGCATTATTTTTGAAATAAGTGCTTTTCTATGGAGATGAGCAAACAGATTTTGCTATTCTTAAACTGTTGCTCAAACATCAATGATGTCCTGTGTTGCTGTGAATTTTCATATTTTTAAGAACCTATGTCTGTAGATTGTAATTTTTCGACAGAGCAACTTTTTGTGTAAAACTATGGTAGCGGCTAATACTCGCTATGTAATTTTATAATATGGTTGTATCCGGTCAATATAAATTAATATAATCGACCTTTATTTACCTATCAATCTTCGATTTTTTCCATATCAATGTTGTTATCGATGTTCTTAATTCCTTTTCAATTTTTAACTATCACAAAATTAAACAGCAACAACGCGGCAACGCACGGGCATCGTGTTTATTACTTTAGACCCCTCAAAGACTGTTAAAAGAGTTGGAGGAAGCAGCGGTTATTTATGAGGTATCGTATTAACATGTGCGTAACGATTATTTCAAAATGTCGTATTGCATTTTACTCATTGTGTAGTCCTCGTGACATTGCAAAATATTTTAAAACGCTATCAAATTTACGTTTCCAATGTTTCATGTAACGCCTATAACACGTGCAATTACTCCGTTACAAATAGAATTCTAGATTGCCATTTGAAACTACGACGAGAACGAATGCATGGGTAACGCCTGTAACACCTGCAATTACTCACGTTACAAATAGAATTCTAGATTACCACTTGAAACTATGACGAGGACGAATGCATGGATCTGGGTCTGGCCACGGGAGCATTTAAAGAAACGGATATCAATGCAAACTCTACCATAATGTGCAAGGGAAACCAAAATTGTGAAGAGAGAATGTCGTGACATTAGCAATTCAAATGTGGGCTTTCAGTGGGACTAAGATATCCAAGTATGGGCCACTGACTTTAAAAGTTGATAGGCTACCCACATGCGAAAGCTTTGGTGTAACGGTAGGCCTTTGAAGAGCATAGATTAAAGTGGGCTTGATGAAATAGGCCATCCATGTGAAGAACCAAATTCTTCCATATTTTGGCTTGTTTAACATTATTATTAGTATAGTTTTTAAAATTATAAGTAAATTTTTTTGGTAAATAAAAAAATATTTTATTTATAATTTGATAATTTAAATCAAAATATTAAAAAAACAAAGCTTTTGCAATTTGAGAGCTAGTATTTAGATAAAATGATTTTATTTTTCTCACGTATCTAAATTTTTATTATTTTAAATTTATCTTTTTAACATTTCAATTCCTCAATGTTTTTTCACACTTAAAAATTTTTAAACCATATTATTCCATCATATTTTTTTTTCCCAATGACCTAAATTTTTTCAACAACGTTACTAAATTGGCTTGAAATAAGCTACTTTTAGGGAATTTGAAAAAAAAGGAAATTGAAAAAGAAAAAGGAAAAAAAGAAAGGCAAGAGGAAGATGTAATCAAAAGCGTAGGGCAATAGAAAAACGCGCCAATGAATCCTATCAGAAGTGGATGTTAAAAACAAGCAAAGAATCTTTAAATTAAGGCTCAAGGAACTTAGAAGGTTTGATTTTGTTTAGTTTATTATAATAATTTAATTTAATAAATTTTTTATATTTACACTATAATATTATTTATTTATTCTTGGTATAAGATAGATTGTATATAATTGGCAATAGATTAGGTCAAGCTTAGATCTTGAACGTCGCAGATAAAGCTCAACTTAATTTTATATAAGCTTTATTTTTTTGTCCAAATCTATTTCTCTGAAAGTAATATTTTCATACAAATCCTTCTAATAATTGAACGGATTTTCTAGTTTGAGCAAATAACCAACTTATTAACACTTTTAATAGGCACTTATCTTATACTTATCGACTAGATAATTACGTAAAATTAAATTATAAAAAAAATAGATGGTACAAATTTTGTATATTCAGATTGAGACTTTTTTTTTTTAATTTGTTTATTCTTGAAATCCAAATGATTTAAATATAAGTATAAATTATTATTTTATAATCCAAATTGATTTAAGTATACGAACACTATTTTTTTTATAATTAACAATTCGAACTCATTTTTATCTTTAACAGCTTTTTCAAATCGGAAGGGATACAAACAAGGAATACATAGAAGAAAATGTAATATTCATTCTAGAGTCTATTTAGCTCGAAATATAGGCAAGTTCCCAAATTGTAAACGATGAGGAGATTGAAATAATATTAAAAAAATAATAAATAGTGTAAATTTCGAAAAGGAAATTTTGGTGTACTATATTTATTTCAGTCGACTAGCAAATATTCTGTAACACTAATATTCGCACTTGCTAATTCTTCGCTTGGCTTTACCCTCATTTGAAAAAAAAAAAAAAGTTTCGTGGACGTTGTCCATTGGTTCGGATCATAACTTAAAACTTTTAAAAAATTTTTTTAGTTTCAGACGGATAAAAACTTATTTTATTATTTATTATATTATTAAAATATTATTTTTATAATAATATTTATATATTTTATAATTAAATTTAAATAAAATTATTAATTTTTTTATTAAATAGTAATTTAAATTAAATCTGACCGAACAGACTTGAATTCTTAAAACATTATCATAGACCCAACCTATATGGATTGAATCTACTGAGCCATGCAAGTAACCCAATCATAAATACCTCTGCTTGGATGATTCATCGTAATAAAAGTGACATACAATGAATCATCCAAGAATAATACGTAATCAATTCTGGATTCACTGCAAAAATTCCCAAAATATGAACAAATAATGATTCTTAATGGAATACATGGACACATGATACTTAATATAATATGGTAGTGGCTGAATCTGATTCGGCGATTATATATATATATATATATATATATATATATAAAGAGAATGCAATATATCCAAAATTTCCGACATAAATATCAACGGAATATTAATTTCTTTTAGTTTGTCCATAATCTATGGAAGATTAATTCGGTTTAAAAAAAGATGAGAACCCAACAAATTAATTAAGGATATGCCTTCTAACTCTTAACCTATGATATGATTCGGTAAGTATCATACTTTCAGAAGTGATTTTACGGAGGATAAATTGTTTGGACTTAACTAATTATGGTTTTTGAGTCAATTATCTTAAAGTTCAAAAATCGACAAACCACGAATTTGTTCATATCGACATCCTCAATTTCGTATTTCTTGTATAACGACTACCACAACTCTCATTGTCTTTTTTTTATTGGACTATACACGTTGTATGACCTCTTATCTAGTTCGTTGAGGATATAGTTCTAATATAAGAGATCTGAAGGTTTCGATGCCATCCATGGAGGCCATCACAGTAACATCCACTTTTCTTTCTCTAAGAAGTAGGGCCTCCTTCCCTAAAATCCAAACCAAATTCAGAGTGGTAAGGTAGACCAACATATTTTGCTATCACCGGTTGAGGTTCACCCCACTGAACTTCTCGAATCTCTTTTCGTGCATTGCATGCGAAGGTAATTGCTCTCCAAGTTTATTCACATTATCAGTAGAGAATTCTGCCTTGTGTTATTCAAAATAACACGATCAACTTGTGCAATTTATAAAACTCGTTATAAAAACAACGAGAAAAGAAACATCCTGGCAGTCACCATAATGGGATCAACCCTAATGGCAACAACCTCCATCCTACTCTTGCTGGGCTAGACACCGTCATCAGCAGCACTTACAGCGTCAAGCAGCCAATCAACGGCTCAGGGCGAATTAATGATGGCTCTTAAATTCGTAACCATCCTATGCATGTTCCTTTTCTCATTCTTCAGCCACTCTTTATTCATCAGGTTTATCAACCATTTCAACATCCCCGTCACCTCTCCCGAAGACCCGACCGCCATTGTCGTCACCCCTGACTACGTGTCGGAGCTGCTCGAAAGAGGGTTCGTCTTGAACACCGTCGGCAACAGGGTGTTCTACGCCGCACCGCCACTACTGCGATGGATCTTTGAGGCGGTGCTTGTTTTCTTGTGCTTTTTTTGCTATGCTCCCTCTGCTTTACAACTTTGACTTTGCATTTGGGTTTAACAAGCAGAGGATGATGATGAAGTCAATGGATGTAGAGATTGTGAAACAGTTAGTAAAACATGATATATAAATATTGTCGAGTATTGATAATTAAACTTAATGTTTTAAGATCTTGAACACTTAAAATCAGGGATTATAATTAGTTTCTCCCCGTTGATCTTTATATAAGTAAACAAGGAGAGGACCAATTTAACTATATTTTTTTCTTTAATTTTGGAAAGTTAAACAATTATCCAAACAAACAGTTGATTTTTGTTTATATTAAAGGGCAAATATCAATTTATTATTAAATAATTAAATAAATATTTTACTAATTATCTTAAAATAATAACTGATCATTAACCACAATTAATAATTATCCCATAAATATCATACCATTATCTTATATAACATATATAATACTTGTACATTTTTTGCTAATACTAAACTAAAAGACAAACTTCAATTTATATATGAATCGGATTAAACGAGTGCTGGCATACACTAGTTAAAAATTATTTAATTATTATTTAAATTTTTTATATTTAATATATTATTTATTAATTTATTAAATTTAATAAAATATATATTAATTATTTTTTATAAATAATATATTAAATTTTCCTTTATACATATATCTTAGTTTGTGTAACAAGGGATGTTAATTAATAAATTTTAGCGTCCAATAAAATTAATGATATATGATCATTTATTAATCATATATAAAAATATTCATTAGCCGAATTAAAATTCAAAATTTTTTTTATTTTCTTATTTTGGCTCAGGTTAATTTAAAAAAAAATCATTTTGCTTTTTCTACATTTATGGATTAATGTTTCACATGCCAATATTACATAATATTGACTAGAGTAATGCCTGCTTGTAACATTTAATTTTACTAAATCTTCTTCATTTCAGGATTTAATTTATCATTTTTTTCAAATTAAGAATGTTTTTTTATTTTATAATGTTTCAAGATTTGATTTTATATATTATATTAAATTTTTTTAATTTTAGACATTTATACTGGAAAATGATCTGTAAATAACGATATTTTTTATAATAGTTTAATTTGAACTCTGAATTTATTGATTTAATAATAAGAATATTGCATTTGCTATGCAGTAGTATAAATATTATTTCAAAATAATTAAATTAAATATACAAATTGTAAACCTGCTGCCTAGCCTGAACATATATCTAGTGATTTATTAAAACATAAATGAAAATTACAATTATAAACAAAATGTAATCCATAGATGCTAAAATGCAGAAATACAAATTACCAGATCTTAAAGGCCATAAACCAAGTTTTTTTTTTTTTCCCTCTTATTGCTGTGGTCATGGCCATAGAGAAAAAACAAAACCCCCTTATGGGTGGCGGAGGGTTCCTTCGCTCGCCAAGTTGCAGGCTCTTATTTTATTTTCTTGGTTTTTTTTGAAATTCTGTTTTAATTTTAAGTATTTTAAAGGAGTTGATTCGCATGAAATCTCATGAATCGATTTGATATTATACTTGATCTACTCAAAATAAAATTAAAAAAAAATTATTTTATTAATATTGTTAAGTATTTTTGTTTTTTATTTTATTTTAAATTATGTATGTATCAGATTAATTAGTATGATAATTTATCGTTTTCTCTAGAAAGAAAAAAGTAAAAGATTATTTTATTTATTTTTTTATTTTCTCATTGATTTAAAATTCATACCCAATTCATTCGAAAAAAAAATTTAAAAAATTTATTTTATTAATTATTTTTATTTTTTAGATTTAATTTTTATTTTTATTTTATTTTTAAATAATATATTTAAAAGAGTTATTCTATATGTAAGCCA
>JBBYHO010288982.1:11056-31006 GCA_038382025.1 Adansonia gregorii | reverse complement strand
AAGGTGTACCCCAGGGATATTTTCATAATTTTTCTCATTGTGATGCTTTTATGCCAATAGTGAAAGTTTAAGGTTCCTTTAGCCTTCTAAGATTATTTTTGAGTCCATTAAGGGTACCGAGATACTTTCATGTCAAAGGTATACCCTAAGGGCATTTTTGTAATTTTATCATTGGGTTGTTTTATGCTAAAGGTGGAAGTTTAAGGCACCTTTAGCCTTTTAAGGTTATTTTTTTGTCCATTAGGGGTACCGAGATACTTTCATGTTAAAGGTATATCTCAAGGGCAGTTTTATAATTTTTCTTACCAAGTGCCTTAGTGTCGATGGTAAGCCTTAGAATATTTTAATTTTCCTTAGAACTAAATCCTAAGTAGTTACCGATTGCCTTAGCGTCGACGGTAAGCCTTAAGGATATTTTAATTATTCTTAAAACCTAGTCTTAAGTAACCACCGAGTGTTTCTATGCTGTAGGTATACTTTAAGGATAGGTTCATTTTTTTTATCTTTTAGTTCTTAGATTCGAATTAGTATTTAAGTGTCCAGACTAATTCATATGTCCTTTATTTTTGTTTCAAATAAAATTCTTATGTCTTTGAAAAATAAAGGCAATGTCTTTGAGTTAGAGTGGTATATGAAATTCCTCCCACCTATATGTGATAGGGGTTTTACGGATCATTCTAATGATGAGGTGCCCTTTTTAAAATGGAAATTGGGAACTTTATACAAATAAAAACCTTTTACTTTTTACCAAGTACTCCAATAGGTTGTGAAAAACATTTTTTTTGAAACCTTTATGTCCCTTTAGTTCTTCGTTAGGTATAAAAGGGAATAATTAAAACTTTTGTGTCCCATTGGTTTTTTAGTGAAGGTGCATAAGATGTTTCAATTTTTTTAAATGCAAAACCTTGATTTTCTTTCATGGAATAATAAAATCTTATTTTAACTATACGAGAATTGTAATTAAATGCCACATATTGAAGCCAAATAAAAATTAAAATTCAAGTTAACACGTAATTAATAAGGTACCAATTTTTGAGCATCATGAGAGGGTTGATCCTTACTTGTGATTGTAACCAATTTTTAAACCCTTTTATGTGATCTTTGATATGATCACGGGCATTGGAGTTTGTATTTTAGGAATCTATAACCCTCGAAACACAAACTCCGATAGGTGACCAATCTTACCTAAACCAAATAGATTGATGGTGACTCCAAATAAATAGTCATTTCATAATGACTTATTCAAGATTAAGTCGAGTGAGCAATTCATCTTGACCACCCAGTCTCCAACAATAAGAAGATGTCAATAATGATATGGCCAATAAAAATAAGAGAACATAAAATAGTAATAAATTTAATAAATATAGGAGTGAAGGCCATTTAAGTTAAGCTTGGTTAGGATTCGTATCCGAGCCACGTTGCGACGCACAGCTGGCCAATGTAATCCATATTCTAAGATTTTTTTTGGTAGTTCTTTTTAGACCAAAGTGTCCTCCACATGCATGAGAGTGACAAAATTAAAGAATGAAAGAAATTTTAGTTTCAGAAATGCACCTTTGAATAACTGGGTTAGAGCAATGTTTCCACAAATATGGGTCATCCCATACATAATATTTCACATCACTCTTGGTTTTAGCTTTTTGAGCACGTGTCGGCTCATTAGGTAACCTCTTAGTAACTAAATAATTTATGATGTCTGCATACAATGGAGTATTCTATTGAGCTATCATGAGTTGTTCATCTGGGAACTTATCTTGTAATAGCTTTGGTTATTCACTCGTAACTAATCTACTCAAATGGTCAGCAATAAAATTTTTAGCTCTTTTCTTGTCATGTATTTCTAGATCAAACTCTTGTAACAAGAGTATCAAGAGTATCCACTTTATCAATATGAGTTTAACCTTCTTTTTAGCTAATAGGTACTTCAGAGCTGCATGATCAGAGTAAACTATCACCTTAGTACCAAGTAAATAAGAACAAAATTTTTCTAAAGCAAAGACAATGGATAAAAGTTCTTTTTCCATTGTTGAGTAATTGTGTTGAGCACTATCAAGTTTCCTAGAAGCGTAATATATTGCATGCATAACTCAGCCAACTTGTTATCCAAGAATAGCTTCCAATACATGGTTACTTGCCTCGCACATGATCTCAAATGGCAATTCCCAATTTGATGGTTGTATTATAGAAACTGATGTAAGACATTCCTTGAGCTTGTTAAAAGCTACCTTACATGCCTCATCAAATTCAAATACCGTTTCTTTCTAGAGAAGCTTGCATAATGGCAGTGTTATCTTTGAGAAATGTTTGATAAACCATTAATAAAACCTTGCATGTCCAAGAAAATAGTGAACTTCCTGCAAATTTGTGGGGTAAGGTAAAGTTCTAATAACATCTATCTTTGATTTATCAACCTCAATACCTTTTAAAGATATTACATGCCCCAAAATAATCCCTTGATCTACCATAAATTGGCATTTTTCATAATTTAAAACAACATTTGTTTCGATACATCTTTTAAGCACTTTTGCAAGATTATTCAAGCATGAATCAAAAGAATTACCATAAACAGTAAAATCATCCATGAATACCTTGATAATGTTTTCCATATATTAGGAAAATATACAACCATGCATCTTTGGAATGTGGCTAGAGAATTAAATAGTCCAAAAGGCATGCATTGGTAAGCAAATGTCCCAAATGGACAAGTAAATGTTATCTTTTCTTGATCCTTCGATGCAACTAGAATTTGATGATAACCTGAGTAACCATCAAGACAACAATAGTGAGATTTTCCAGCCAATTTTTCTAACATTTGATCAATAAAGGGTAGAGGAAATGGTCTTTTCGGGTAGTGATATTTAACTTCCTATAATCAATACAAACCCATCCTCCATTTTGTACTCGAGTAGGCACCAACTCACTATTTTCATTTTCAACCACTTTCATCCCTATTTTCTTTGGGACTACTGAGAGAGGACTTACCCATTCACTATCAGAAATAGGATAAATTATACCTGCATCGAGTAGTTTTAAAACCTTTTTCTTGACTACTTCCAACATAGGTGGATTCAATCTATGTTGGGCTTATTTCACGGGTTTATCTTCTTCTTCTAACAATATCCTATGCATACAAGTAGAAGGACTTATGCCCTTAAGATCTGCTATTGTCCACCCTATAGCCTCTTTATGCTATTTTGACATTCAAAGTAATCATTCCTCTTTTGACATGTCTAGTTGCTAGAGATTATAACTAGTAATGTTTCTTTTTCTCTGAAGTAAACATGCTTCAATTGACTTGGTAATGGCTTCAACTCCAATTAAAGTGCCTGCACAAGAGAAGGAAGAAGTTTAGAGTGAGAAAAAGGTAATTTAACATAAGACATAACCTTCTTTTTAGGTAAGGATTCTAATTCAAGAATGGTGTGCTCAAGATCAACATTTAAAATTAACTCCCTTTCTATTTCTTTTAGCTTCTAGTTTTCAAGACTATTTTTAAGTGTAACCTTCATATTATCATCACTTGCCAAGTCACAAATTCTCTTTACAAAAGGGTCAATTCCATCCAAAGCAGGCACATTATGTTCATCACTAGGATATTGGATGGCCTCATATATATCAAATTTAATAATTTCTCCATCAAATTCCATAGTGAGTGTCCCTTCATAAATATTTTAAAGTTTATAAAAATGGTCTCCCTAATAGTATTGAGGCAAAATGTATAGTATCATCCTTCCCCATGTCAAGCATGTAGAAATCAGTAAGGAAAACCAAATAATTAACCTAAGCTAAAATATCCTCTAGGACTCCTTTAGGATATGCATTAGACCTATCAACTAATTTTATTATCACCCCCGTTTCTTTTAATGGCCTAACCCTTAAGGATTTATAAATTGAAATGGGCATAACATTAATTGAAGCACCTAAGTCCAAAATTGCTTTATCCATTTTCATACTACCAATTTTGCAAGGAATAGTAAAAATACCTGGATCTTCACACTTCGAAGGTAATTTTTTTCTGTATCACCGTTGACTCATTCTCATTAACTTGAAATTGCCAATCAATTTACCATTTGTACTACACAACTCCTTAAAAAATTTAGCATAGCAAGGAATTTGTTTAATTGCATCAAGAAGTGATATGTTTACCTCAACTTTATGAAAAGTCTTAAGGATTTGTTTTTCCTGCTTCTCCTTTTTAGATTTCTCAAATCGACTTAGGAATAGAGGATAGGGTATAAAAGTTTTATTTGGCTTTACACTCAAAGCCTTCATTTGGACATTCACAAGTCTAGGATTTTCTTCATCTTTCTCATGTTCTTTTTTCAATTCACACTTTGTCACTTCTTCGTTAGGCTCTTTTAGCTCTTTTTCACTTCGTAAAGTGATCGCGCTCGTGTTTTGTTTTGGATTGACTTCTGGTTAAGATGGTAGCCTCCCATACCCTTTTGGATTCCCTTTACTCATCTCAGCCTATAACTGATCTACTCTATTTCTCATATCATGCATACTAATCCTCATTTCCCGTTGAAATTATTGCATATTATTAGTAAGTGATTAAAGCATATCTTTAATAGATGTATCTTGTTTTGATGAAGACTGGTGTAGAATCTAGGTGGCTCTACTGCATAGCTAAAATTTGGATGCTCCTTCCATCCTAGGTTATAGATATTTGAATAAGGATCATATCTTTATCTTTGTGAGCCTATAAATCCTCCAACAGCATTAGCTTGTTCATTCGGATCATCTTGAAGCATTGGGCACATGTCAGTAGTACGACCCGAAGTTGTACATATACCGCATGTTTTTACTTGTTGCACATTCCTTATAACCAATTTTTTGACAAAAGACGTTAAATTATTTAATTGTTGTTGTATGGAATATTCACTCACCTTATTTATCCTTTTCACAGGGTAGTCTTGCCTAGAGCCAAATTGTTATGAGTTCGCAGCCATTATAGAAATCAACCTCATGGATTCTTTTGGAGTCTTTTGCACTAGTGCACCTTCACTTACAGCATCCACCATGCTCCTCTCCATTGATAACAACCCTTCATAAAAATATTGAATCAATAATTGCTCAGGAAATTTGATGTTGAGAACAACTTGTACATAACTGTTTAAACCTTTCCTAATATTCATAATGGGCCTCTCTGTGAGATTGCCTTATACCACACATTTCCTTCCTAATATTTATAGCTTATGAAGCAGGGAAATTTTCTTTTAAGAAATCATTGCTTCATCTTATTCCAAGTTGTTATGGATCCCGATGGCAAGTAGTATGGCCAATCCTTTGCTTTATCAGCTAATAAGAAAGGAAAGGCTCTTAGCTTTATCTATTCTTCATAACACCCTAAGGTCTCATTATTAAGCAGACCACATGGAAGTCCTTGAGATGTTTATGAGGATCTTCACCTGCAAAACTATGAAAAGTCTGAAGCAAGTGAATAAGTCCAGATTTTAACTTAAAAGGAACTTCTATATTAGGATATTCAATGCAAAGAGGTTGCTGGTTTAAATCTGGTGCAGTTAGCTCCTAGAGAGTTCTTTCTGCAACCATTGTTTCATCTACATCTTTGAGATTGCTAGATGAACTATTTGGATTAATTGCCAAATCTAATTTCGACGATGATGATGTTGCCTCTATAGCACGCCTTTGCCTAGTTTCCTTTCTTAACTATTGAGCTGTCTCCCTAATTTTTGGATCATATTGCAATTCACCTATGCAAGAAGAACAAGGCATAAAACGCACACAAAAAAAATAATAAACTAATCAAGGAAATAAATCTCTTAGCACTAGTCCTCGGCAATGGCACCAATATTTGGTGGGTGTCGAATCCAACAAAAATAATTTTCCTATTATAATTAGATATTTGTATATAGTGATAAGTAGGATCATCTCCACAGGGAATGGTAAGATCTGATTTCCTTTCAAAATTAACAAAATAAAGTAAGAATTTTATAAAGTCAACTAAAATTAAATAAAATAAATAAACTAAAAATCTATTAAGAATGCAAGCCAAATTAAACTGAAATAAATATCAATATCACAAAAACACTAGCCAAAGGTCTAATCGCAAGTTTTATTCTCAAAACTAATCACGGATACAAAGATATATTCATTATTTAAGAATAAATTGGTTATGGGTGTTAGTACGACCTAACTCTCTACCTCTCTTTAGTTATTCTATAATCAAGGTACGACTATTAATTATTTCTCTTATTGATTACATAAACCCTAGATATGATCTTAGTGTTTTAATGTAACAATAGCATTAAAAATGAGAGGGGGATCGCCAATTCTAACCAATAAACTCACATGTAGGTTTATTCGATTAGATTGTGAATTCTTCCTAACCAAGTTAGTTGCCACTTTTATTAGAACAATCAAACAATTATAGGTTTGATTTTTTAAATAGCTATAGATTATTTTATCAATCAAATGCAGTACCAAACATTCAATCAACAATGACAATCATAATTATTAAGCATAGAAGAAAAGACAAATACTCAAGAATAATGAATAATATAAAACACAAATTAGATATCATAGTCGTGGAGAATTAAACTTCGATATAAAGCCTTTGACTAGTTGAAAAGTATTTAGCCCCACATTGTCTTCTTGTTATCTCTCTCAAAGAAAAAGTCTAAAAACCTTAAAAAAACTGTCTCCCCTTAGTTCTCTCTCTTTTTTCCTTTTTATATCCTTTACAACTTTCCTAAATTTACCTAAACTCTGATCAATCCCAGATTCTACTCAATTAGAATCCTTAATAAATCAAAATTCTAATTTAAGCTATCTGCCTATAGAGCATGCCCACGTAGTGTCCACATCAGCTCTTTCTTTTCTCTTCTTGGGCTACTCTATTCAATTCATTTAAGCATTTTTTCTTGCTCCCAAGCCCATTTTACACCTTAAACATAAAACAAAAGTAATTTTCATTAGTTATAGCTCAAAAACTATGAAAAGATAAGAATTTAACAATTAAAATCTCAATATTTATGTTCACTATCACTCATTGGCGTATTGACTTCTTTTATATTCTTCTTAACCTCATAATCATCCTCAACACCAATCATGGTTACTGCTAGCTCAGCATGGTTTCATAGGGGATTCATAATGATATTTGGCCTTTGGTTCATCCCAAATTGTAGAACTTTAGAATAAATGAGCCTTTGTACCCTTTGTTTGAGAAAATTTAGTTCTTAATATCATGCCTTGCTACCCTAGAATGATAATCACAATGGGTGTTAGGGTTATACCACTAACGGTTTAGAGATTTCTTCTTTACGACATACACAAGGGCAACTAGATACCAGTGGAGCAAAGCTTGATAAAGCTCTTTATAAGTCATGGGGATAAGGTTGAACTATTGTCTTGCTAGTTTGCAACCTAATTATTTAGTGTATTGTTGATGGGATTGTTAATATTTTGGTTGGCTTGTGGTTGGTTGTTTTGTGGTAAATTTGATTGGACATTAAAGGATGGGTTAGGTTATGGCATAAACTAATTAAAGAGGCATCATAACAGGGCTAAAGTAGGGCACATTTTGTTAGTAAGGATTGGGCACTTAACACTAGCTTAGATGGGATAAGTTGGCATAGCCTATGGCATTTACCTCTCCTTCTTTTTTCTTGTTAGCAGCATGTCTCTTGCTCGATCCAAATGAGTCACCTATGGACATCTTACCACTCTTAATTGCTATTTTAATCATCTCACCAGATAAAACTAGATCTATAAACTTTTTAATGGCATTTCTTACTATTTTCTCATAATACAGAGCATACAGGGTGTTGATGAATGCCATGTGCATCTTCTTCTCAGTTAAAGGGGTTAGACCAAAGTTTTTTTTTCCCTCTATCTTTGAGCATATTGCCTGAAACTTTCAATTAGCTTTTTTTCTAAGTTCATAAGAGAGAAATGGTTAAGGGCCCAATCTGACACATACTGGTACTAGTTCAAGAAGGCCTTGGCCAAATGGACCCATGACTGAATTTCAACATTATCAAGCTCTATGTACCATCGAGTGGCTGCCCCAATCAGATGTGTTAAAAATAATGGATGAGGAGTTTTGCATCATTCTCGTACCATGAAGCATTCTAAGGTACATCCAAATATGCAGAGTGGGATCGGTAGTTCCATTAAACTTTTTAAAATTTGACATTTTGAACTTTAATGGAATGACAAGATTGGACACTAAAGACAAAGATTCAGCATCAATGGCTCCGAATTTATCACTTCTTTAAATAGCTCTAAGGCATTTCTCTAAAAGCTAAAACTTGCTTATATGATCAACAAACATAGCAGATTTATAAGCATTCATCCTTTCTTGCTAGTCATGGTCAAGGCTATGGGACTAGACAAAGAAACTCTCGCATTACCCTTTAAATCTAGGGATGAATTAATTCGTTGCCATAGGGCTCAAGTAGATTACCGGTGGTATCGATAGGGCTGGTATCATATTAGGTTAATGTTCTTAGTGAGTCTCTTCTTGAGCAGCTTCAGTACTATTGGTGGGGTGATTTTTTAGGTTAGCGAATTCTTTTCCTATATCGACGGTACTAGCTTATCCTTTTTCCTTAGTGAAGGCTGTCATTAACTTCATGAGTTTCATAAGTTAGGCTTGTATCTCATCTTGTCAAGAGAGCATTTGTTCTTAAGATTCTTTATGCATTAACTCAAGACATTTAATACGTGTTTGATGATCATTTTCCATGATTTTTTTCGATGGCGTGTACTGTAATGATGTGAAATAATTAGTTTTGCGTTCTTTGTTCGTTCTCAGAATCCCTTGCACTTTTATGAATATTCTCGTATTAGACTCTTATGACATGGGTTTATTGATGATTATGCATGATGGAATGATGGAATGATGTTATGAATCAAATTCTGATAGTGAATGATTATTGATATGATTAAAGTAGCAAAAGAATCGAGCTAGTTATGCAAATGTGAGAGACAACTAGCTTGCCAGATAGCTTCAACAATAGTGTCTTTCATGCAGTAAAAAATAAAGTTTGATCACATATGGTTGCATTCGAAGGTGTTTGACATGATTGCATCATTTAGTCACATGTTTGAAGAACTTTAATGACTTTTGTTCATTTGTCTAGTGGGTATTATATCTTGCCTTAAAGACTAGGCTACTTTGATTATGTCCATCGTATGTCTTTAGGACATATCTGGCCTTCTTTGTGTGTCTTTGAGGCTTGATTATGTTCAAGGTCCTCGAAATCATCTCTAAATTATTGATCCTTAAACCATGCTTTGACATCTTTAAAAAAGAAGAACGAAGGCTAGCTATTGTTTTATGATAGACACTCGTTACTAAACACTAAAGCTTTAGCCAATTATCCCATGACGATAATTATGATGCATGCAATAATAAAACAAGAAAAAAAGAAAGAAAAATAGGTCAATAGCAATACAAAATGCCCAAAAAATAGGTGTTACGATGCCTAAGGGTAAACAAGACAATTATGACAAAAAATGGATAGCAGAATGGTGTGTCCATGTTTAAAAAAATTACTTGTAACAAGATAACATGATACCTCACAGGGACAAAACCAACTGACCAAGTGGCAACGTTCATTCATCGCCATCGTTCAGCCACTGTTTGGATAGCCTGATAGTTTGTTTAGGTTAGTTATGACTCTTTAAGATGACATGGGCTATTATAGGTGACATCATTCTCTTGTCATCACCTACTTATTAAAAAAGGTTAGCCATACAATGTAACAACATACCCTAAGAAATGATCATGAAAAGTATAATTATGGGTGACAACGTTTATTCATCATTGCCTACATAATCATGGTATATAAGAGTAAAGGTAAAAAGTGTTTTCTCGAGTAACCTTATTCTCTGGGTTATTCTAGTAGCAATCCAGTATGGTTTGGCATGGTTTAGCTCGTGGAGTTCACTATATGGATTTGAGTTGACATCTAAATTGGTATCCGAATCACTTCTCCATTCGATAGGGACAGTCGAGGCACCCTGATCCTAGGCCTATCGTGAATTTAGCAGAACAAGTTTGATTTGGTGGATGTATTTCTCTATCCAAATTGAAGGGGCACTCACGAGAGACATAGGTAATTTACACCCTAGAAGGTCTTGCGATGACTATACGAAGGGTTACTCATGAAGGCAAATAACTCACTTCCTCCTAATAATTAGGATACTAACTTCACCATGGAATTTGGTAGGAAACTAATGCAAATGCAAGTGCACAGTGTGTGTCAAGGAAATAATCAAACCTTTTATTTACGCCCATATTACCATGTTTATTAAATCAACATTTATTCAGGAATGAGGCAATCTTGATTGATATCCTGGCAAAAATCATGACAAATAAAAGATTAGCAGACAAAATGGAAGGGGATTATAGTTAAATAATGACCAAAACCATAGAAATTGACCTAAGAAGGACACGGTTAGTCATAGGCTTAACTCTCTAAATTTGTTTTAGTAGAGTCGCCAAGCTGTTGGCACTGTGCCTCCCGTGAAGGAATCACTCATGACTTAAGAGTGTTTCTCAATCAGGAAAAGTCTTATTGACTGGGACACCTTTTTTTCATATGATGGCAGTGAGAAATTATGAATTCTCGACTTTTGACCCTAAAAGGAGACTGTCATACGAATCGCTCATCCAACTAGTCTTGGGTGGCCAACAATCTGGTTCGCCATCGATCATTAGGGCTAGGCATGATCGGATACCTATCGAAATCAATATTTTTAGTTATGAAACTTAAGAAATTAGTTTCACGGTCTACATGGTCTAAAGATTTAAGGGCTGGGTTCGAGAGTTGATTACACATAATGAGGTACGAACCTCTTTTCAAAGCTTAAAATCGATACCTTTCTAGCAATGTCCAAACTTGGTTATGGTTTCCTTAGTTTTAACTTGTCATTATTTAATATAATCCCATGTTTAATGTATGAATTTTGTATAAAAAAGTAAACTCGAGTTTTAAAAAAAAATTGATTGTGATTAAAAATAAAGGTTGTGAGGAACATAAAGATTGTGATTAAAAATGACCTTTGTGTTTATTTTTTTTAAAGATCAAGTATTTCATGTCAAGCACTGGAGAGATATCGACATGAAACGTTACCTTTGTGATTTTTTTTTTTTGAAAATAGCTTTGAAAATATGAACGCAAGATGAACAACACATGGTAAAATGTGTTAGTAAGATTTTAAAAAATAATATCGCATAAAAATAAATCACACAAAAGAGGGAAAAGAGGAAGGGATAATAGAAATGTATCTTGTTATTGTCATCGATTATCTTGAAATAACTGAGTCGACAATTTTAGAGATGCATTGAGATCCATAGGTTAATTAAAGTGTAAAAACCAGGTTTGAACATTGAAAAATTTGAAAGAAATCCGAGGAGAGGAAATTTGATATTTTGATGATTTTAAGACAATTGAGATCGACAAATTTAGATTGATGAATTTTGATTATTTTTTGATAATTTAAAAAAAATAGGGTTAGAGTATCCTTTCAAAAAATAGGGTTGGAGTATCCCTATAAATGATGACTTTGGTAAGTTTTAAAATTTGAATGAGGTTTACAAAAGTGGGGTTGGAGTATCCCCTCAAAGGATGGGGTTAGAGTACCCTCTCAGAGGATGGGGTTAGAGTATCCCCAATGGAAACTTCAATGATTTTTGAGAAACGAACTAGAAGGGTTTATCCTGACAAAGGTTCGGTTGATTTCGTGACAAAATGACAATTTCTTTTGAGAAATTCATGATGAAATAGGTGATTTTTAATTAAAAAATTGATAAAAATAAGGATGACAAAGCTTAAAAATTGTTTATGCTTCGATCTGAGTCTACGGGAGTCAATGCATGTTCCTTTTAACTAGATGGATTAATCCTTTGAATGCCTTGGAGTGGGAGTTCTAAGGAATCAACTACTCTTTAACAATGCTGAAAATAAAAGACAGCACCACGTTGTCCCTATTTTTTATTTTATTCTAGACAAATCCGAAGGTTCTAGGGTTATGTAAGGTACCATTAGAAAGTTAACTCAATAAGAATCAATATAAAATTATTCCAAAAATTCTAGAAAATTGCCTTCTAGGTGGAAATATTTTTCACATTAGGGACTGGTTCGACAGCTATAGCATATGTAGGGGAAGTAGGGCAGCAGACTTTGAAAAATCATCTTGGACTTATAAGGAATCATTGAATCACGAAAGATACCTTTACGAAAGGGGAATTCCAATAATGTTTTGTGAAAAATATTTGAAAAATCCAAAAAAATTATTTGGTAGGCCGAATCAGCCGAAACAAATTGTGAATCCCTGATTCCAAGGGTTTTGGACAGCAAAACTTTAAAACATTATAACTCCTTCTTCTGGAATGATCCGAGGGCAAACAAGACACCATTCGAAAGGTGATTCGATGCCCTTTTGGGAAAAAAAGTCAAAAAAATTCAAGAAAAATTGTTTATGGTTCGAAAATAATTTTTCAAGTCATGAAAAAGGTACTACCAGTGTAAAACAAGAGGAATTTTTAGTTTTCTTAGACATATTCGAACCAAATTCGAGCCATGGACATCCAAATATCCATGGCAAAAAACAATGAGTGACATGGGCTTCATAAGCTCATCTACACAATCTCGGTGTAGTTTGGGATGATTAAATAGCCCATTGATCATGCGACAAACACAAGTATTCTAAGCAAATATCAAGGCATGAACAAATTTTGACACTTAAAAGACATTATATTTTTTTTAAAAAAAAGAATATTTAGCTTATTTTAACCTTGAATCCCAACATAAATAGCTTAATACTACCCCAAGATTAAAGTGTAAATTTTGAAATAATGGACCAAGATTAATCTTATTATTTGGGTTAATCTTAATCTAACTTGGAGTGTTTTTCTTAACATATATATATATGCACATTATCAAATCAAACAAGTATGATAAAAGCAAAATAAATAAATAAAAAATAATATTAAAAATCAAAGGCATAGAACAAATATCATAAAAAAATTTAAACAAGCATTTCAATGATAAAATGCAACCTCAAACATAAAATGGCACACTATATCCTAATACTAGTTTTAAAAATTTTTATGCCTGAAGATTAGTGAGGCTTGATGGCTAGTTATCTTTTTTTCTATACGGGTGGCCACTTAATTAGGTTTTTTTTTTCTTTTTTCCTTCTTTTCTTCTTCCTTTCTTTTTTCTTTCTTTCTTCTTCTTCACCCTAAAACCAAACCCCAAAAGAAAAATCAAAAACATAAATCTAGAAACCAGTGACTAGCCACAGCATCGACTGTCGACCACCGTCGTCGATCACTACTCACCCATGGCAGTTGGCCTCAAAAGTCACCTCTAAACTCCTTTTGACCTCCTCTTTCTAAATCCAGAGTTGGATATTTCTAAATCTTTTTTTAGATTTTCTAAATCTATAAGAGAAGTTTAAACATTTTACCTCAAATCAGGCCATCATCCACTGTTGGATCGTTCCCAAACTCTAGTATATTCTTCCCCTCTATATGAGCTTCCTTTTCTCCGTTGGGATTCTAAAAATAGGCATTAAAATCCCTTTAACAAAAAAACCCCAATTTGAATTTTTTTTTGAAAGCTTGTGTTTTGTTTTTCTTTTTAATGTTCTTGATTTTTTTTTCTAGAAATTCTTGAAGAATTTTGTGTTGAAAGTCTTGAAAAATTTTTTTCCAACCCCTTGTTTTCTCTCCAATGATTATATGCATCAAGAAAAAACTAAAATAGTTGGTGGTTTGGGAACTAGATCTTTGATAGAAGCTACCATGGTTGGTTCTGCAAATGAACAAAGCTGCTCCAGCTCTCTTTTTTTATCTTTTTTTGTTGTTTTTTATTTTTTTCATTTTTTGTCATTTTATGACACAAATTCATGTTTGGCATGTGGGTCACAAATGACCCACTTTATAAGGTGGCCTAAGCTACTTCCTTTTTTTGGTTTTTTTTTCTTGCCTTTTGATATGTTTTTTGTTATTTTATAACTAAAATATGTGCTTGGTGTGTTGGCCATGGGCTATATATTCCACAAGTGTGGCCTAGGTTCAAACCTAGGTCACTCATTTTTTTTTTGTATTTTTCCAAATAAGCCTAAATTGAAATAATTAAGCCCAATTAATCCGGATCCAACAAACGAAAATTAAAAATGGCCTGATTAATTGAATTATTTTGAATAGTGAGTGTCTTAAAAATTGCCTGGACAAATTTTGGTGTCTACAATGACATATCTGCAAAGTTTTTAGAGGTGCTCTTCACTATTTTCTTATAATTGGGCGCTTATTAAGGTGTCGACAAGCCTAACAATCATATCTTTCTCTGTCAACAGGGCATGAACCTAGAAGGCCTCTTTCGTTTACCTCTGAGCGTACTGATTAAAGCTTTTATCAGCTCTCTTCTCCATGTTCATGAGAAAAAAGATGATTAACAACCCAGTCGGTGGTAGTCTCTTCTCATCTATGGCATTAATAGATGGGTTGATATATTCATCCCGCTCCTTATAAAACTTAATTTTGGATCGATTCATCATCCCTTAGACCATCTCTATGAAAAGTGAGCAATGTTGCATAATGTGTCCTTGTCCATAGAGGTGGTAAAAGGGATCGGTGGTTTTTTCATTTTGGCTTTTAACTTCTGACACTATGCTGGCCTTTATAAAGGCTTTCCATATCTTGGTCATTAGTTTCTTGACCTCTTTGATGCTTTTCTTAACCTAATAACTTTTCTTGTCGATTACTGCATTCAGCCTTAGTCTTACATGATTTGGGAGAGGGTTAGCTCTAATATTAGGTCTTAGCCCTTGTTCAACCTTAATCACACTTTTTTCTAGCAGACTCTGTAACATCCACTTTAATAAGTGCAATTCTCAATAGAATGGCCTTATGCCCTATCATGGTGCTTTGAGTAGGCATTTTCAATGTACTAATTAGGATATGGGGGTAACCTTGGATTTATGAAGGCAAGAACCACTAACTGACTCACTAATAGACAAGAGTAAATCTCTTTGTAGGAGTAAGGAAATGGATCAAAGTGTTCTTTTTTTTAAGTGCTTTTTCATTATTTAGAGTTTGTTTGCATTGCGAGATTTTGCACCTCTGTGTAATTTTTTGAATAGGATTTGGCATGAAGCTCATTGTTGGGGCTGACCTGGCAAAATAGGTTGGCTATAGCATTGATGAGTAAGAATTGGAACCTAGATATGCCATGTTGGAGAAGTATGCACTCTATGTTTGGTACTGACTCTAAGGAAACTTAGTCGGGCTCCCATTGATGGTCTTCACCTCTTTCTCTTTGCCTTAGTCAAAGTTCTTTTGCTTAAGCTAAACAACTCCCCACTAGATATCTTGCCACTTTTGACACATTATTGATCATCTCGCCTAATTTAACCATGTTGGTAAAAATTCTTGTTGCATTTTCTACCAGCCTATCATCATAGAAAGCTCACAAGGTATTGACGAACATGACCATCATTTCCTTTTTAGTTAGGGAAAGGTGAACTTCAGCAACTTCATTTCTCTATCTTTGAGCACATTATTTAAAACTTTTTAAGGTATTCTTCTACGTATTTATGAAAAGGAAATGATCCAAAGCCCAGTCAAATACGTGCTTGTATTATTCTAGGAAAGCACGAGCTAAGTCTACCCATATTTGAATTCTATCAAGATCAAGCCCTATATACCAATTAGTAGCTGTCTCAGTTAGGCTATCTTAAAAGCAATGGATTAACAACTTTTCATTCTCCTCATATCTAGCTATCTTGCAGCAATACATGCGAAGGTAGGCAGTTGGATTTATAGTCTTGTTGTACTGTTCAAAGCCTAGCAACTTGAACTTTAGTGGATGAAGAGATTGTAAAGCAGGCCTAAAGATTTTATGTCTATGACCCTAAATCTATCACTTTCTCCGACAGCATTGATGCACTTTTCTAATGACAAATAGTTGTTTAAGTCCTCATCAGTTTCAAAAGATCTCTTTGCTTTTTCATGCTTCGCTTGTTTGTCAAAATCTAGGACTATAGGTCTTGTTGGTAAAAGCCAACACTCTAAAATCTTTGAACCAAAGGATTGATTTTATAGGATCGATGCTGTAGGAGGATACTATTCATGTTATGCCTCTTCATGTGCATTGGTGGCTTCAATACCACCATTTAAGTTGTTCTCGGGATTGACTAATCCTTCATATGTGTCAACAGTGCATATTTGTCCTTTATCCTTAAGAGCCTCAATAATAACTTAGTTAATTCCATAATCTGAGCTTGGAGTTTCTCACTTTTGCAAAATGAGTGATCTTAAGACTCCCTAGACATAAGCTCCAATCGTTCGATATGAGCTTCATGGTCATATTCCATGGCTCTTTGACATCTACCAATGTTATATCAGTGATGAATAGTGAATTTTATGTTTCAAAACACCTTGCACTATAAGTTTTGCTAGATTAGATTTTTATGATGTGCCAGAGTATGTTTGATGAGATAATGGTAAGCAAGCAATTATAATAGTAAATGGCCATTAACTTGAATAAATGGATTAACCAAATAAAGAATTGGGTTAGTTATGCAAATACAAGAAGGACAAGGATTACAGAACAACTTCACCAATAATATTTTTCATTAAAATAACAAAATATCCTAATTACACATGATTACATTTGGAAATGCCTAACAAGGTTACATTTACATTGCTAAATCACATGTTCCGAGAAATAAAACAATTCTTGTTCATGGTTCCAATGGGTAGGATATCCTATATCAAGGACCTAGCCACATGCATCATGTCTCAACCTTTAACTGGGCCACCTGAATCTGCTCGATCAAATAGTGGTAATGGTTCTGATAATTCTAGTGTTCTTGATCAACCATTTGCAGCCATTTTTGCTCTATTGTTTAGAGGCTCTTACTAATTCATCAACTTGGCCTTGCTAAGCTTGTAGGAATGCTTTAAATCTTAAATTTTGAGCGTTAAAGTCTTATTCTTAACTCAGGTTACCCTTAAATTCCATACGTGGGCCTCAAGACGTTGGTTTTTCCTTTGGTAGGTTAACTTGAGCATGCAAGCTCTGATGAGCTTCTTTTTGTTAACCTTAGCCTCTTTTTTCCACTAGTTTAACTCCTGAATAAAGGGTATGAACTATGCTTTCCACTTGGTTAATAATTTACTGATGGATCAGGGTCAGCATTTGTTTGCCTTTTAGAGTGCCATATAATCTTTTATCAAGTGATCAAGATCCTCTGATAAACAATTTCTCTTATTGACTACCCAGTTAATCTCTCATCCCAAAGATAAGGGTCTATTTGTAGCTAAGTCTTTTCCTCTTTCAATCAAGTGATCTCTTTGGTAAAATCTGGTTTCTCTTATTCGAATTCCCCTTCGAGTAGTTCAATCTTAGAATGAAACTCATTAACTAAGGTTTAAATTCATCATATCTCAAAGTCACATTGTTACCTTTCAAGTATATCTTCATGTAGTAAACCTCTCTCCAAGCACGAAAAGTTGACTAGACTTTTAACTTGTAATCAGCTTCAAAATACTTGAAGTTTAAACGCTTAAGGTTTTGAAAGAATGGGATGAATTACCAATGTTGAAATTATCATAAAACTAGGAGAGGTGCATAACTAATAGCTCCCCATAATCCCATAAGTGGCATATAACTAAAATCTTTACATCTATATATGATTGACTAAGAGTATAACCAAGAAGCCCTACATGTGACCTTTTCTCCTTGAGATTTCATAATTTCTTGATCCACCGCTCTTTAGTCTTGTTTTAAGGCCATTCTTTTCCAAGGATGTTAGAGATGGGATTAAAGTTAGAAAGTAAAATGAGCAACATTTTCTTCTCTTCAACACAACAGTGATCGATGAGCCAAATATGAAAAAGCATACACATTCAATGAACTGACTTATCCCTATTTTCTTACAAAAATTGAAACCTCGAATGGTCTCAATAATGGTGGTGGGCTCAGGATTAATGTTACAGCATAATCAAGAAAAGAGATATGATATTGCCCTATCGACATGGCTTAATGTTTTCAAAAATATGACCAGACCGTATACCACCAGAACATAGACATCTTGAATTTTTTGGACATCAATAGTATTTGTGACTGCTTTCTTTAAACTAGCCCATAAGATGCACTCACTTTCCTCTTTGTCATGACATTACTCTCAATCTATAAATTTATTGCCTGGAGAATCTAAAAAGCAATACGCATTCGATAAACTAACTTATCCTCATTTTTTTACAAAAGCTAAAATCTCGAATGGTCTCAATAATGATCGTGGGTCCAAATTAATGTTACAGCATAATCGAGAAAAGAGATCTGCTACTACCCTCTCAATATGGCTTAATGTTTTCAAAAATATGACCAAATCATATATCACTAGAACATAGATATCTTGATTTTCGATTGTCAATAGTATTTGTTATTGCTTCCTTTACACTGGCCCATGAGATGCACTCACTGTTCTCTTCATCGTGACATCACTCTTAACCTATAACTCTATTGCCTTGAGAATCTAAAAAAGCGACACTCATTCGATGAATTGACTTATCCTTATTTTCTAGCTAAAGCTGAAATCTTTAATGGTCTCGATAATGATTGTGGGTGGGAGATTATGTTATAGCATAATTGAGAAAAAAAGATCTGTTACTACCCTCTCGACATTGCTTAATGTTTTTAAAAATATGACTAGACCATATATAACTAGAACATAGATATCTTGAATATTTTGAATGTCAATAGTATTTACCATTACTTCTTTTAGACTGGCCCATAATATGCACTCATTTTCCCCTTCATCGTGACATTACTCTTAATCTATTACTCTATTGCCCTGAGAATCGGAGTAAATCTTTCCTTGAAAATTAGAGGTTACAACACCTTATAATATATTCTATCAGGCTTGGCCCTCTCAATATTGAGTATCATAACATATTCATCAAATGTGAGGACCAAATCCTCACGATTAAAAGTGAAGTATTGATACATCAGATTTTAAAACTATTAAATATGCTTATAATAGGGCGACATCTAACCAAACCTGCAGCAAAAAGGCTATATCTCCATATCTGCTTGTGAATTGATCTCTTTTAGTGTTATCTCAACTAGCCCAAATTTGTTTTAATTCTCGATAATCATTTTGTCGAAAACCCAATCTTGACCCTTTCATGCATCATCAAGACATAATTAGGTTTAAGAACATCTCCATCTTTATGCTAATAAGCCTCGAACTATGTTCTGACTTCTTCAAAGGGCTTAAGGATGGAAATAAGCTATTGCTCTATGACAGACACCCCTTATTAAACATAGAACCATTGAACTACTATCCCGTAATAATGATGATTATGATGAAATGATGCTTGCACCAAATAAAAAAGCAAAAGGGAAATAAGTTAATGACTGTACAAAAATAATATGCATAAGAAAACATAAAAGAATACTAACAAAATACATCATAGAAATGGCCCCAAAAATAGGTAGTATGATGCCTAGTAAAGGTGGACATGATAATTGTGAATAAATGGATGGCATACTGTAAGCCTAGGTTAAAAATTACCCTTAACGAGGTGATCTAATACCTCACAAGGATAAAAACTGACCAACTAGATGGCAAGATTCATTCATCACCATCTATGGCAGTTACATGTTAAGCCATCATTCAAATATCATAACAACTAGTTTAGGTCAGATGTCACATTTTCAAGATGACATGGGGCATTATAGATGATGGCATTTGCTTGTTACCACCCATTTATTGAAAAAGGTTAGCTATTGATTCAATAGCATAATGGCATGCCTAAGTAAAAAAAATTAAATAAAATGACAAATGCAAGCGATAATGTTCATTCTTCATCGCTTGTATAACTATGGTGCATAGAAGTAAAGGTAAGAATTGTTTCCATGAACAACCTTATTTTCTAGGTTATACAAGTAGCATTCT
>JBBYHO010288871.1:0-31007 GCA_038382025.1 Adansonia gregorii | reverse complement strand
CTGTATTTTCTCATTCTTATCGTAACTCCGAAGAATGGTCTTAGTCAAAAAGACATTTCCGAGTCAGGATAATATTTAAGTCGTACGCACTTTTAGATCCGTGATGATCCACCCTGGGGTACGTCGCGACACCCACCAAGATGCTTTTACATCGAAGGTGAATTTTTAAGATTGGTTTAGACTACTAAGACAATTTTTAGGTCCGTTAGGGTCGCCAAGGTACTTTCTTGACGAAGGTATACATTAAGGGCATTTTAGTCATTTTGCTCATCGGGATGCTTTTACGTCGAGGGTGAATTTTTAGGATTGGTTTAGACTGCCAAGATCATTTTAAGGTCTATTAGGGTTACCAAGATACTTTCATGCCTAAGGTATACCTTAGGAGCATTTTGGTTATTTTGCTCACCAGGATGCTTTTATGCCAAAGGTAAATTTGAAGGATTGGATTAGACAACCAAGATGATTTTAAGGTCCATTATGGTTACCGGGATACTTTCATGCCGAAGGTATATCCTAGGGGCATTTTGGTCACTTTGCTAATTAGGATACCTTAATGTCAAATGTGAATTTTTAGGGTTGGTTTAGACTACCAAGACCATTTTAAGGTTAATTAGGGTTATCGGGATACTTTCATGTCCAAGATATACCTTAGGAACATTTTGCTCATTTTGCGTACAAGGATGCTTTTACATTAAAGGTGAACTTTTAGGGTTGGTTTAGCTTACCATGATCATTTTAAGGTCTATTAGGGTTATCGGGATATTTTAATATCGAAGGTATACCCTAGGGGTATTTTGGTTATTTTACTTACCGGGATGCTTTTATGCCAAAGGAGAATTTTTAGGATTGGTTTAGGCTATCGAGGCCATTTTGAGGTCCATTAGGGTTATCGAGATACATTAATGTCAAAGGTATACATTAAGGGTATTTTTGTCATTTTGCTAATCGAGATGCTTTTACACAGAAAGTGAATTTTTAGGAATGGTTTAGGTTACCAAGATCATTTTAAGGTCCATTAGGGTTACTGGGGTACCTTCAGGTCAGAGGTATACCTTAGAGGCATTTTGGCCATTTTCCTCATCGGGATGATTTTACTTCGAATGTCAATTTTTGGGATTGGTTTAGACTACCAAGATCATTTTAAGGTCCATTAGGGTTACCGGGATGCTTTCATGTCGAAGGTATATCCTAGGGGCATTTAGGTTATTTTGCTCACCGAGATATTTTTATGCCAAAGGTGAATGTTTAGGGTTGATTTAGACTACCATGACCATATTAAGGTCTATTAGGGTTACCGGGATACTTTCATGTCCAAAATATACCCTAGGAGCATTTTGCTCATTTTGCTCACTGGGATGCTTTTACATTGAAGGTGAACTTTTAGGATTGGTTTAGCCTACCATGATCATTTTAGGGTCTGTTAAAGTTGTCGGGATATTTTAATGTCGAAGGCATACTCTCGGGGCATTTTGGTTATTTTGCTTACTGAGATGCTTTTTGTCAAAAGAGAATTTTTAGGATTGGTTTAGGCTACTAAGACCATTTTGAGGTCCATTAGGGTTATCGGGATACTTTCATGTCGAAGGTATACATTAGGGGCATTTTGGTTATTTTGCTAATCGAGATGCTTTTACACAGAAAGTGAATTTTTAGGATTGGTTTAGGCTACCAAGATCATTTTAAGGTCCATTAGGGTTACCGGGAGACTTTCAAGTCAGACGTATACCTTAAGGGCATTTTGGTCATTTTGCTCATCGAGATGATTTTGCGTCGAATGTGAATTTTTAGGATTGGTTTAGACTACCAAGATCATTTTCAGGTCTATTAGGGTTATCGGGATACTTTTAAGCCGAAGGTATATCTTAGGGGTATTTTGGTCATTTTGCTCACCGAGATAATTTTATGCCAAAGGTGCATTTTTAGGCTTGGTTTAGACTGCCAAGGTCATTTAAAGGTCCATCGGGGTTATCGGGATACTTTCATGTCCAATATATACCCTAAGAGCATTTTGCTCATTTTGCTCACCAGGATGCTTTTACATTGGAGGTGAACTTTTAGGATTGGTTTAGCCTACCATTATCATTTTAAGGTCTATTAAGGTTATCGGGATATTTTAATGTCAAAGGCATGCCCTAGGGGTATTTTGGTTATTTTGCTTTTCGAGATGCTTTTATGCCAAAGGAGAATTTTTCGGATTGGTTTTCGCTACCAAGACCATTTTTAGGTCCATTAGGGTTATCGAGATACTTTCATGTCGAAGGTATACATTAGGGGCATTTTGGTCATTTTGCTAATCGAGATGTTTTTACACGGAAAGTGAATTTTTAGGATTGGTTTAGGCTACTAAGATCATTTTAAGGTCCATTAGGGTTACCGAGAGTCTTTCAAGTCAGACGTATACCTTAAGGGCATTTTGGTCATTTTGCTCATCGAGATGATTTTATGTCGAATGTGAATTTTTAGGATTGGTTTAAACTGCCAAGATCATTTTAAGGTCCATAAGGGTTACCAAGATACTTTTATGGCGAAGGTATATCCTAGGGGTATTTTGGTCATTTTGCTCATCGAGATAGTTTTATGCCAAAGGTGCATTTTTAGGGTTGGTTTAGAATACCAAGCCCATTTTAAGGTCCATTAAGGTTGCCGGGATACTTTCATGTCCAAGAAATACCCTAGAAGCATTTTGCTCATTTTGCTTATCAGGATGCTTTTACATTGAAGGTGAACTTTTACGATTGGTTTGCCTACCATTACCATTTTAAGGTATATTACGGTTATCGGGCTATTTTAATGTCGAAGGCATACCCTAGGGGTATTTTGGTTATTTTGCTTACCGGTATGCCTTTATGCCAAAGGAGAATTTTTAGCATTGGTTTAGGCTGCCGAAACCATTTTGAGGTCCATTAGGGTTACCAGGATACTTTTAAGTCAGAGGTATACCTTAGGGTCATTTTGGTAATTTTGCTCATCGGGATGCTTGTACGTCGAAGGTCAATTTTTAGGATTGGTTTAGGCTAGCAAGACCATGAGGGTTATCGGGGTACTTTCATGTCGAAGGTATACCATAGGGGCATTTTGGTTATTTTGCTCACCATGATGCTTTTATGCCGAAGGATAATTTTTAGGATTGGTTTAGACTGTCAAGATCTTTTGAGGTCCATTAAGGTTTCCGAGATACTTTCATGTCCAAGGTATACCTTAGAGGTGTTTTGGTCATTTTGCTCACCGGGATGCTTTTAGCCTAAAGGCGAATTTTTAGGATTGGTTTAGACTACCAAGATCATTTTCAGGTTCATTAGGTTTATCGAGATACTTTCATGCCAAAGGTATGTCCTAGGGGCATTTCGGTTACTTTGCTCATCGTGATACTTTTATGCCAAAGGTGAATTTTTAAGGTTGGTTTAGACTACGAAGACCATTTTAAGGTCCATTAGGGCTACTGGTATACTTTCATGTCCAAGGTATACCTTAGGAGCATTTTGCTCATTTTGCTCACCAGGATGCTTTTAAATTAAAGGTGAATTTTTATGATTGGTTTAGCCTACCACAATCATTTTAAGGTTTGTTAGGGTTATCGAGATATTTTATTATCGAATGTATACCCTAAGGGCGTTTTGGTTATTTTGCTCACCGAGATGGTTTTATGCCAAAGGAGAATTTTTAGGATTGGTTTGGCCTACCAAGACAATTTTGAGGTCCATTAGAGTTATCGGGATACTTTCATGTCGAAGGTATACCTTAAGAGCATTTTGGTCATTTTGTTCATCGAGATGCTTTTACGCCAAAGGTGAATTTTTAAGATTGGTTTAGGCTACCAAGGCCATTTTCAGGTCCACTAGGGTTATCGAGGTGCTTTCATGACAAAGGTATACCTTAGGGGCATGTTAGTCATTTTCCTTATCGGGATGCTTTTAAGTTGAAGGCAAATTTTTAGGATTGGTTTAGGCTATCATGACCATTTTAAGGACCATTAGGGTTACTGGGGTACTTTTTTGCCGAAGGTATACGATAAGGGCTTTTTAGTCATTTTGCTCCTCGGGATGCTTTTACGTCGAAGGTGAATTTTTTGGATTGGTTTAGACTAGCAAGATCATTCTAAGGCCTATTAAGGTTACCGAGATACTTTCATGTCCAAGGTATACCTTAGGGGAATTTTGGTCATTTTACTCATCGGGATGCTTTTTTGCCAAAGGTGTATTTTTAGGATTAGTTTAGACTACCAAGATCATTTTAAGGTCCATTACGGTTACCGTGACACTTTCATGCCGAAGGTATATCTTTGGGGTATTTTGATCATTTTACTCGCCGGGATACTTTTATGCCAAAGGTGAATTTTTAGGGTTGGTTTAGACTACCAAGACCATTTTAAGGTCCACTAGGGTTACCGGGATACTTTCATGTCCAAGGTATACCCTAGGAGCATTTTGCTCATTTTGCTCCCCAAGATGCTTTTACATTGAAGGTGACTTTTTAGGATTGGTTTAGCCTACCACGACCATTTGAAGGTCTATTATGGTTATCGAGATATTTTATTATTGAAGGTATACCTTAAGGGCATTTTGGTTATTTTGCTCATCGAATTGCTTTTATGCCAAAGGAAAATTTTTAGGATTGCTTTAGGCTACCAGGACCATTTTGAAGTCCATTAGGGTTATCAAGATTTTTTCATGTCGAAAGTATGCGTTAGCGACATTTTGTTCATTTTACTCACCGGGATGCTTTTACAGTGAAATTTAATTTTTAGGATTGGTTTAGGCCACCATGATTAATTTTAGGTCTATTAGGGTTATCGGGATACTTTCAAGCCAAAGGTATATCTTAAGGGCATTTTTGTCATTTTGCTCATTGGGAAGCTTTTATGTCGAAGGTCAATTTTAGGATTGGTTTAGGCTACCAAGATCATTTTAAGAACCATTAAGGTTAGCAAGGTACTTTCATGCCGAAGGCATACCATAGGGGCATTTTGGTTATTTTGCTCATCGGGATACTTTTACGTTAAAGGTCAATTTTTAGGATTGGTTTAGACTACCATGACTATTTTAAGGTCCATTAGGGTTACCGAGACACTTTCATGCCGAAGGTATACCTTAGGGGCATTTTGGTTATTTTATTCACAGGCTACTTTTATGCTAAAGGTGAATTTTTAGGGTTGGTTTAGACTACGAAGACCATTTTAAGGTCAATTAGGCTTATCGAGATACTTTCATGTCCAAGATATACCTTAGGAGCATTTTGCTCATTTTGCTCACCAGGATGCTTTTACATTGAAGGTGAACTTCTAGGGTTGGTTTAGCCTACCATGACCATTTTAAGGTCCATTAGGGTTATCGGGATATTTTAATATCGAAGGCAGACCCTAGGGGTATTTTGGTTATTTTACTTATCGATATGCTTTTATGCCAAAGAAGAATTTTTAGGATTGGTTTAGGCTGTCGAAACCATTTTGAGGTCCATTAGGGTTATCTAGATACTTTTATGTCGAAGGTATACATTACGGGCACTTTGGTTATTTTGCTAATCGAGATGCTTTTACACAAAAAGTGAATTTTTAGGATTGGTTTAGGCTACCAAGATCATTTTGAGGTCTATTAGGGTTACCGAGGTACTTTCAAGTCAGACGCATACCTTAGGGCATTTTGGTCATTTTGCTCACCGGGATGATTTTACGTCGATTGTCAACTTTTTGGATTGGTTTAGACTACCAAGATCATTTTAAGGTCCATTAGGGTCACCGGGATGCTTTCATGCCGAAGGTATATCCTAAGGGCATTTGGGTCATTTTGCTCAGCGAGATACTTTTAAGCCAAGGGTGAATTTTTAGGGTTGGTTTAGACTAACAAGACCATTTTAAGGTCCAGTAGGGTTATCGGGATACTTTTATTTTCCAAAATATACCCTAGGAGCATTTTGCTTACTAGGATGCTTTTACATTGAAGGTGAACTTTTAGGATCGGTTTAGCCTACCATGATCATTTTAAGGTCCATTAGGGTTATCGGGATATTTTTAAGTTAAAGGCATACCCTAGGGGTATTTTCGTTATTTTGTTTTTCGAGATGCTTTTATGCCAAAGGAGAATTTTTAGGATTAGTTTAGGCTACCAAGATCATTTTGAGGTCCATTAGGGTTATCGGGATACTTTCATGTTGAATGTATACATTAAGGGCATTTTGGTCATTTTGCTAATCGAGATGCTTTTCCACAGAAAGTGAATTTTTAGTATTGGTTTAGGCTACCAAGATCATTTTAAGGTCCATTAGGGTTACCGGGGTACTTTCAAGTCAGAGGTATACCTTAAAGGCATTTTGGTCATTTTGCTCACCAGGATGATTTTACGTCGAATGTCAATTTTTAGGATTGGTTTAAACTACCAAGATCATTTTAAGGTCCATTAGGGTTATCGGGATACTTTCATGCCAAAGGTATATCGTAGGGGTATTTTGGTCATTTTGCTCACCGGGATACTTTTATGCCAAAGGTGTATTTTTAGGGTTGGTTTAGACTACCAAGACCATTTTAAGGTCCACTAGGGTTACCGGGATACTTTCATGTCCAAGATATACCTTAGGAGGATTTTGCTCATTTTGCTCATTTTGCTCACCAGGATGCTTTTACATTGAAGGTGAACTTTTAGGATTGGTTTAGCCTACCATGATTATTTTAAGTTCTATTAGGGTTATCGGGGCATTTTAATTTCGAAGGCATACTCTAGGGGTATTTTGGTTATTTTTTTACCGGCATGCTTTTATGCCAAAGGAGAATTTTTAGGATTGGTTTAGGCTACCAAGACCATTTTAAGGTCCATTAAGTTTATCGGGATACTTTCATGTTGAAGGTATACATTAGGGGCATTTTGGTCATTTTGCTAACCGAGATGCTTTTACATAGAAAGTGAATTTTTAGGATTCATTTAGGATACCAAGATCATTTTAAGGTCCATTAGGGTTACCGGGGGACTTTTAAGTCGGAGGTATACCTTAAGGGCATTTTGGTTATTTTGCTCACTGGGATGATTTTACGTCGAATGTGAATTTTTAGGATTGGTTTAGACTACCAAGATCATTTAAGGTCCGTTAGGGTTACCGAGATACTTTTATGCTGAAGGTGTATCATAAGGGTATTTTGGTTATTTTGCTCAACGGGATACTTTTATGTCAAAGGTGTATTTTTAGGGTTGGTTTAGACTACCAAGACCATTTGAAGGTCAATTAGGGTTATCGGGATACTTTTATGTCTATGATATACCCTAAGGACATTTTGCTCGTTTTGCTTACCAGGATGTTTTTACATTCAAGGTGAACTTTTAGGATTGGCTTAGCCTACCATGATCATTTTAAGTTCTGTTAGGGTTATCGGGGTATTTTAATGTCGAAGGCATACCCTAAGGGTATTTTGGTTATTTTGCTTACCGGAATGCTTTTATGCCAAAGGAGAATTTTTAGGATTGGTTTAGGCTACCAAGACCATGTTGAGGCCCATTAGGGTTATCGGGATACTTTTCTGTCGAAGGTATACATTAGGGGCATTTTGGTCTTTTTGCTCACCGAGATGCTTTTACACAGAAAGTGAATTTTTAGGATTGGTTTAGGCTGCCAAGATCATTTTAAGGTCCATTAGGGTTATCGAGGCACTTTCAAGTCAGAGGGATACCTTAAGGGCATTTTGGTCATTTTGCGCACTGAGATGCTTTTGCATCGAAGGTCAATTTTAAGGATTGGTTTAGGCTACCAAGACCATTTTGAGGACCAGCAAGGTTACTGGGGTTCTTTTACACCGAAGGTATACCTTAGGGGCATTTTGGTTAATTTGCTCGTCAGATGCTTTCATGCCGAAGGTGAACTTTTAGGATTGGTTTAGACTACCAAGATCATTTGAAGGTCCATTAGGCACACCGAGATACTTTCATGTCCTAGGTATACCTTAGGGAAATTTTGGTCATTTTGCTCACCGGGATGCTTTTACACCAATGGTGAATTTTTATATTGGTTTAGACTACCAAGATCATTTCAAGGTCCATTAGGGTTTATACCAAAGGCGAATTTTTAGATTGGTTTAGACTACCAAGATAATTTTAAGGCCCATTAGGGTTACAGGGATAGTTTCATGCCGAAGGTATGTTCTAGGGGCATTTTGATCATTTTGCTCATTGGGATACTTTTATGCCGAAGGTTAATTTTTAGGGTTGGTTTTGACTACCAAGACCATTTTAAGGTCGATTAAGGTTACTAGGATACTTTCTTGTCCAAGGCATACCTTAGGAGCATTTTGCTCATTTTGCTCACCGGGATGCTTTTACATTAAAGGTGAATTTTTATGATTGGTTTAGCCTACCACGATCATTTTAAGGTTTGTTAGGGTTATTGGGATATTTTATTATCGAATGTATACCCTTGGGGCATTTTGGTTATTTTGCTCACCGGGATGCCTTTATGCCAAGGTAAATTTTTAGGATTGGTTTAGGCTACCAAGACCCTTTTAAGGTCCATTAGTGTTACTGGGATACTTTAATATCCAAGGTACACCCTAGGAGCATTTTGCTCATTTGCGTAACAGGATGCTTTTATATTGAAGTGAATTTTTAGGAATGGTTTAGCCTACCATGATCATTCTAAGGTCTATTAGGGTTACTCGGATATTTTCATGTCGAAGGTATACCCTAGGGGCATTTTTGTTATTTTGCTCACCGGGATGCTTTTATGTCAAAGGTGAATTTTTAGGATTGGTTTAGGCTGCCAAGACTCTTTTAAGGTGTATTAGGGTTACTGGATACTTTCATGTCCAAGGTATACCCTAGGGGCATTTTGCTTATTTTGCTCACTAGGATGCTTTAACGTCGAAGGTGAATTTTTAGGATTGGTTTTGCCTACCAAGATCATTTTAAGGCCCATTATGGTTACTGTGGTACTTTCAAGTCGAAGGTATATGTTAGGGCATTTTGGTCATTTTGCTCATCGGGATGCCTTTACGCCAAAGGTGAATTTTTTCGATTAGTTTAGGCTACCAAGACCATTTTAAGGTCCATTAGGGTTACCGGGATACTTTCATGTCCGAGTTATACCTTAGGGGAATGTTGCTTATTTTGCTCACCAGGATACTTTTACGTCGAAGGTGAATTTTCTAGATTGGTTTAGCCTACCAAGATCATTTTAAGGTCTGTTAGGGTTATCGAGGTACTTTAAAGTCGAAGGTATATGTTAGGGGCATTTTGGTTATTTTGTTCACTAAGATGCCTTTATGCCGAAGGTGATTTTTTATGATTGGTTTATACTACTTAGACCATTTTAAGGTCCATTAGGGTTGTCAGGATACTTTAATGTCCAAGGCATACCATAAGAGCGTTTTGCTCATTTTGCTCACCAGGATGCTTTTACATTGAAGGTGAACTTTTAGGATTAGTTTAGGCTACCAAGACCATTTTCAGGTCCGTTAGGGTTACCGAGATACTTTTATGTCGAAGGTATACCTTTAGGGCATTTTGGTTATTTTGCTCACCGGGATGCTTTTATACCAGAGATGAATTTGTAGGATTGATTTAGGCTACTAAGGCCATTTTGAGGTCTACACCTTAGGGGCATTTTGGTCATTTTGCTTATCGAGATGCTTTTACGTCGAATGTGAGCTTTTAGGATTGGTTCAGCCTACCAAGATCATTTTAACCATCAGGGTCACTAGGGCATTTTTAAGCTAAATGTAGACCTAAAGGGCATTTTGGTTATTTTGCTCATCGGGATGCTTTTGCATCGAAAGTGAATTTGTAAGATTGTTTTAGGCTACCAAGACCATTTTAAGGCCCAGTAGGGTTACCGAGGTACCTTTATGGTAAAGGTATGCCTTAGGGGTACTTTGGTTGTTTTACTTTTCGAGATGCTTGTTTGCCAAAGGTTATTTTTTAGGATTGGTATAGACTACCAAGATCATTTTAAGGTCAGTTGGGGTTATCGAGATACTTTCACGTCCAAGGTATACCTTTAGGGCATTTTGGTTATTTTACTCACCGGGATGCTTTTTCCTCAAAGATGAATTTTTAAGATTGGTTTAGGGAACCAAGACCATTTTAAGGTCCATTAGGGTTATCGGGGTACTTTCGTGTCGAAGGTATACCTTGGGGCATTTTGGTTATTTTGCTCACCGGGATGCTTTTACATCGAAGGTGAATATTTGGGATTGGTTTAGACTACTAAGATCATTTTAAGGCCTATCAGGGTTACCGAGATACTTTATCGTCTAGGGTATACCTTAAGGGCATTTTGGTTATTTTGCTCACTGGGATGCTTTTACGCAAAAGGTGAATTTTTTGGATTGGGTTAAACTACCAAGATCATTTTAACGTCCATTAGAGATACCGAGATACTTTCATGTCAAAGGTATACCCTAGGGGCATTTTGGTTATTTTGCTCGCCGAGATGCTTTTTTGCCAAAGGTAAATTTTTAGGATTGGTTTAGGCTGCCAAGACCATTTTAAGCTCCATAGGGTTACTGGGATACTTTTATGTCCAAGGTATACCCTAAGGGCATTTTGCTTATTTTGCTCACCGAGATGCTTTTACATCAAAGGTGAATTTTTAGGATTGGTTCGCCTGCCAAAATCATTTTAAGGTCCATTAGGGTTACCAGGGTATTTTTAAGTCGAAGGTATACGTTAGAGGCATTTGTGTTATTTTGTTCATCGAGATGCTTTTATGCCAAAGGTGAATTTTTTAGATTGGTTTAGGCTACCAAGACCATTTTAAGGTCTATTGGGATTACCAGGATACTTTCATGTCCAAGGTATACCCTAAGAGCATTTTGCTCATTTTGCTCACCAAGATACTTTTACATTAAAGGTGAATTTCTAGATTGGTTTAGCTTGCCACGATCATTTTAAGGTCCATTAGGGTTACTGGGTTACTTTCATGTCAAAGGTATACCCCTAGGGGTATTTTGGTTATTTTGCTCACTGAGATGCTTTTATGCTGAAGGTGAATTTTTAAGATTGGTTTAGGCTACCAAGACTATTTTGAGGTCCATTAGGGTTATCGGGATACTTTCATGTCAAAGGTATACCTTAGGCGCATTTTGGTCATTTTGCTCGTCGAGATGCTTTTACGTCGAAGGTGAGCTTTTTGTATTGGTTCAGCCTACCAAGATCATTTTAAGGTCGATTAGGGTTATCGGGGTACTTTCAAGTCAAAGGTGTAGCTTAAGGGCAGTTTGGTTATTTTGCTCATCGGTATACTTTTACACCGAAGGTGAATTTTTAAGATTGGTTTAGGCTACCAAGGCCATTTTAAGGTCTATTAGGGTTCCCAAGGTATATTCATGGATAAGGTATGCCTTAGAGGCATTTTGGTCATTTTGCTCTTCGACATGCTTTCACGTCGAAGGTGAATTTCTAGGATTGGTTTAGACTACCAAGATACGGTCTATTAGGGTTACCGAGATATTTTCATATCCAAGGTATACCTTAGGGGCATTTTGGTTATTTTGCTCACCGGGATGCTTTTACATCAAATGTGAATGTTTAGGATTGGATTAGACTACCAAGATCATTTTAAGGTCCATTAGGGTTGCCAGGATATTTTCATGTCGAAGGTAGACCCTAAAGGCATTTTGGTCATTTTAACTTTTTGAGATGTTTTTATGCCAAAGGTAAATTTTTAGGATTGGTTTAGGCCACCAAGACCCTTTTAAGGTCCATTAGTGTTACCGAGATACTTTAATGTCTAAGGTATACCCTAGGAACATTTTGCTCATAATCCTCACTAGGATGCTTTTACATTGAAGGTGAATTTTCAGGAATGGTTTAGCCTACCACGATCATTCTAAGGTCTATTAAGGTTATCGGGATATTTTCATGTCGAAGGTATACCTTAGGGGCATTTTGGTTATTTTGCTCACTAGGATGCTTTTTATGCCAAAGGTGAATTTTTAGGATTTGTTGGGTTGCCAAGACCATTTTAAGGTCCATTAGGGTTACTAGGATACTTTCGTGTCTAAGGTATACCTTAGGGGCATTTTGCTTATTTTGGTCACTAGGATGCTTTTACGTCAAAGGTGAATTTTTAGGATTGGTTTAACCTACCAAGATCATTTTAAGGCCATTAGGGTTACCAGGGTACTTTCAAGTCTAAGGTATATGTTAGGAGCATTTTGGTCATTTTGCTCATCGGGATACTTTTATGCCAAAGGTGAATTTTTTTGATTGGTTTAGGCTACCAAGGCCATTTTGAGGTCCATTAGAGTTACCGGGATACATTCATGTCCAAGGTATACCTTAGGGCAATGTTGCATATTTTACTCACCAGGATGCGTATATGTCGAAGGTGAATTTTTTGGACTGGTTTAGCCTGCCAAGATCATTTTAAGGCCCATTAAGGTTAAAGGGGTACTTTCAAGTCGAAAGTATATGTTAGAGGCATTTTGGTCATTTTGCTCATCGGGATGCTTTTATGCTGAAGGTGAATTTTTTCGATTGGTTTAGGCTACCAAGATCATTTTAAGGTCCATAAGGGTTACCGGGATACTCTTATGTCTAAGGTATACCTTAGGGGAATGTTGCTTATTTTGCTCACCAGGATGCCTTTACGTCGAAGGTAAATTTCTTGGATTGGTTTAGCCTACCAAGATCAATTTAAGGTCTGTTAGGGTTACCGGGGTACTTTTAAGTCGAAGGTATATATCAGAGGCATTTTGGTCATTTTGTTCTCTGAGATGCCTTTACGTCGAAGTTGAGTTTTTAAGATTGGTTTATGCTACTAAGACCATTTTAAGGTTTATTAGGGTTACCAGGATACTTTAATGTCCAAGGCATACCATAGGAGCATTTTGCTTATTTTGCTCACCAGGATGCTTTTACATTGAAGGTGAATTTTTAGGATTGGTTTAGGCTACCAAGACCATTTTTAGGTCCGTTAGGGTTACCGGGATACTTTCATGTCGAAGGTATACCTTCAGGGCATTTTGGTTATTTTGCTACCGAGGTGCTTTTATACCAAAGATGAATTTGTAGGATCGATTTATGCTACTAAGACCATTTTGAGGTCTATACCTTAGGGGTATTTTTGCCATTTTGCTCATCGAGAAGCTTTTACGTCGAAGGTGAGCTTTTAGGATTGGTTCAGCCTACCAAGATCATTTTAAGGTGCATTAGGGTCCCCGGGGCACTTTCAAGCCAAATGTATACCTTAAGGGCATTTTGGTTATTTTGCTCATCAGGATGCTTTGGCATCAAAAGTGAATTTCTAAGATTGGTTTAGGCTATTAAGACCATTTTAAGGCCCATGGGGCTTACCGAGGTACTTTCATGGTGAAGGTATGCCTTAGGGGCATTTTGGTCATTTTATTTTCGAAATGCTTTTATGCCAAAGGTTAATTTTTAGGATTGGTCTAGACTACCAAGATCATTTTAAGGTCAATTAGGGTTACTAGGATACTTTCATGTTGAAGGTATACCTTTGGGCCATTTTGGTTTTTTGCTCACCGGGATGCTTTTATATCGAAGGTGAATTTGTAGGATCGGTTTAGGCTACTAAGACCATTTTGAGGTCTATACCTTTGGCGCATTTTGGTCATTTTGCTCACCGCGATGCTTTTACGTCGATGGTGAGCTTTTAGGATTGGTCCAGCCTACCAAGATCATTTTAAGGTCCATTAGGATCACCGGTGTACTTTCAAGCCAAATGTATACCTTAAGGGCATTTTGGTTATTTTGCTCATCGGGATGCTTTTAGGTCGAAAGTGAATTTTTAAGATTGGTTTTGGGTACCAAGACCATTTTAGGGCCCATTAGGGTTACTGAGGTACTTTCTTGGTGAAGGTATGCCTTAGGGGCATTTTGGTTATTTTACTTTTCGAGATGCTTTTATGCCAAAAGTTAGTTTTCAGGATTGGTATAGACTACCAAGATCATTTTAAGGTCAATTAGGGTTACCGAGATACCTTCATGTCCAAGGTATACCTTCGAGGCATTTTGGTTATTTTGCTCATCGGGATGCTTTTACGTTGGAGGTGAATTTTTAGGAATGGTTTAGCCTACCACGATTATTCAAAGGTCTATTAGGGTTTCTAGGATATTTTCATGTCGAAGGTATACCTTAGGGGCATTTTGGTTATTTTGCTCCTTAAGATGCTTTTATGCCAAAGGTGAATTTTTAGGATTGGTTTAGGTTGCCAAGACCAGTTTAAGGTCCATTAGGGTTGCTGGGATACTTTCATGTCCAAGGTATACCCTAGCGGCATTTTGCTTATTTTGGTCACTAGGATTCTTTTACGTCGAAGGTGAATTTTTAGAATTGGTTTAGCCTACCAAGATCATTTTAAGGCCCATTAGGGTTATCGGGGTACTTTTAAGTCGAAGGTATATGTTAGGGGCATTTTGGTTATTTTGCTCACTGGGATGCCTTTACACCAAAGGTGAATTTTTTAGATTGGCTTAGGTTACCAAGACCATTTTAAGGTCCATTAGGGTTTCCGGGATACTTTCTTGTCCAAGGCATACCTTAGGGGAATTTTGCTTATTTTGCTCGCCAGGATGCTTTTACTTCGAAGGTGAATCTTTTAGATTGGTTTAGCCTTCCAAGATCATTTTAAGGTCCATTAGGGTTACCTGGGTACTTTTAAGTCGAGGTATATGTAGGGCAATTTTGGTCATTTTGCTCACTGAGATGCCTTTACGTTGAAGGTGAATTTTTAGGATTGGCTTATGCTACCAAGACCATTTTAAGGTCCATTAGGGTTTCCAAGATACTTTTCATGTCCAATGTATACCCTAGGAGCATTTTGCTCATTTTGCTCACCAGGATGCTTTTACACTGAAGGTGAATTTTTAGGATTGGTTTAGGCTACCAAGACCATTTTCAAGTACGTTAGGGTTATAAGGATACTTTCATGTCGAAAGTATACCTTTGGGGCATTTTTGTTATTTTGCTCATCGGGATGCTTTTATGCCAAAGGTGAATTTTTAGGATTGGTTTAGGCTATTAAGACCATTTTGAAGTCTATTAGGGTTATCGAGATACTTTCATGTTGAAGGTATACCTTAGGGACATTTTGGTTGTTTTGCTCGTCGGGATACTTTTACGTCGAAGGTGAGCTTTTAGGATTGGTTCAGCCTACCAAGATCATTTTAAGGTCCATTTGGGCCACCGGGGTGCTTTCAAGTCAAATGTATACCTTAGGGGCATTTTGGTTATTTTGCTCATCGGGATGCCTTTACGCCAAAGGTGAATTTTTTTTAAAGATTGCTTTAGGCTACCAAGACCATTTTAAGGCTCATTAGGGTTATCGAGGTATTTGTATGGCGAAGGTATACCTTAGGGGCATTTTGGTTATTTTGCTCTCTGAGATGCTTTTATACCAAAGGTGAATTTTTAGGATTGGTATAGACTACCAAGATCATTTTAAGGTCTATTAGAGTTACCGAGATACTTTCATGTCCAAGGTATACCTTTGGGGCATTTTGGTTATTTTGCTCACCGAGATCTTTTACATCGAAGGTGAATTTTTAGGATTAGTGTAGGGTTTTAAGACCATTTTAAGGTCTATTAGGGTTATTGGGGTTTTTTCACATTGAAAGTATACCGTAGGGGCATTTTGGTCATTTTGTTCATTGAGATGCTTTTACATTAAAGGTGAATTCTTTGGATTGGTTTAGACTAGCAAGATCATTTTAAGGTCTATTGAGGTTACCGAGATACTTTTATGTCCAAGTTATACCTTAAGGGCATTTTGGTTATTTTGCTCACGGGGATGCTTTTGTGCCAAGGTGAAGTTTTAGGATTAGATTAGACTACCAAGATCATTTTAACGTCCATTAGAGATACTGAGATACTTTCATGTCAAAGGTATACCTTAACGGCATTTTGGTTATTTTGCTCACCGGGGTGCTTGTTTGGTAAAGGTGAATTTGTGGGATTGGTTTAGGATGCCAAGACCATTTTAAGGTTTATTAGGATTACTGGGGTACTTTTATGTCTAAGGTATAACCTAGGGGCGTTTTGCTTATTTTGCTCACTAGGATGCTTTTACGTCGAAGGTGAATCTTTAGGATTGGTTTAGCCTAGCTAGATCATTTTAAGGTCCATTAAGGTTACCAGGGTACTTTTAAGTTGAAGGTATACGTTAGAGGCATTTTGGTCATTTTGCTCAACGGGATGCCTTTACGCCAAAGGTGATTTTTTTAGAGTGGTTTAGGCTTTCAAGACCATTTTAAGGTCTATTAGGGTTATCGGGATACTTTCATGTCCAAGGTCTACACTAGGAGCACTTTGCTCATTTTGCTCACCAGGATGCTTTTATATTGAAAGTGAATTTTTAGGATTGGTTTAGCCTACCACGATCGTTTTAAGGTCCATTAAGGTTATCGGGTTACTTTCATGTCGAAGGTATACCTTAGGGGCTTTTTGGTTATTTTGCTCACCGAGATGCTTTTATGCCAAAGGTGAATTCTTAGGATTGGTTTAGGCTACCAAGACCATTTTGAGGTCTATTAGGGTTATCAAGATATTTTCATGTCAAAGGTATACCTTAGGCGTATTTTGGTCATTTTGCTCATCGAGATGCTTTTACGTCGAAGGTGAGCTTTTAGGATTGGTTTAGCCTACCAAGATCATTTTGAGGTCCATTAAGGTTATCGGTGTACTTTCAAGTCAAAGGTGTACCTTAAGGGCAATTTGGTTATTTTGCTCACCGAGATGCTTTTACACCGAAGGTGAAGTTTTATGATTGTTTTAGGCTACCAAGGCCATTTTAAGGTCCGTTAAGGATTTCGGGGTACTTTCATGGCGAAGGTATACCTTAGGGGCATTTGGCTCATTTTGGTCATCGGTATGCTTTCACTTCGAAGGTGAATTTTTAGGATTGGTTTAGACTACCAAGATCATTTTAAGGTCCATTAGGGTTACTGAGATACTTTCGTGTCCAAGGTATACCCTAGGAGCATTTTGCTCATTTTGCACGCTAGGATGCTTTTACATTGAAGGTGAACTTTTAGGATTGGTTTAGCCTACCATGATCATTTTAAAGTCTGTTATGGTTATCGGGATATTTTAATATCAAAGGCATACCCTAGAGGTATTTTGGTTATTTTGCTTACCGAAATACTTTTATGCCAAAGGAGAATTTTTAGGATTGGTTTAGGCCACCAAGACCATTTTGAGGTCCATTAGGGTTATCGGGATATTTTAATGTCGAAGGTATACCTTAAGGGCATTTTGGTCATTTTTTTATCAAGATGCTTTTAGGTCAAAGGTAAATTTTTAGGATTGGTTTAGGCTACCAAAACCATTTTAAGCACTATTAGGGTTATCGAGGTACTTTTATGCCGAAGGTATACCACAGGGACATTTTGGTCATTTTACTCATCGAAATGTTTTTACACCGAATGTGAATTTTGAGGATTGGTTTAGACTAGCAAGACCATTTTAAGGCCCATTAAGGTTACCGAGATACTTTTATGTTCGAGGTATACCTTAAGGGAATTTTGGTCATTTTGCTCACTGCGATGCTTTTACGCGAAAGGCAAATTTTT
The DNA here is from genome assembly GCA_038382025.1 of Adansonia gregorii. NCBI lineage: Eukaryota > Viridiplantae > Streptophyta > Magnoliopsida > Malvales > Malvaceae > Adansonia > Adansonia gregorii. The sequence continues at coordinate 13,503 of JBBYHO010288871.1, read as the reverse complement.
AGGATTGGTTTAAACTACCAAAATCATTTTATGGTCCGTTACGGTCACCGGGACACTTTCATTCCAAAGGTATATCCTAAGGGCATTTTGGCCATTTTGCTCACCGAGATACTTTTATGCCAAAGATGTATTTTTAGGGTTGGTTTAGACTTCCAAGACCATTTTAAGGTCCACTAGGGTTACCGGGATACTTTTATGTCCAAGGTATATCCTAGGAGCATTTTGCTCATTTTGCTCGCCAAGATGCTTTTACATTGAAGGTGAATTTTTAGGATTGGTTTAGCCTACCACGACCATTGTGAGTTCCAAACCAATTGAAGGTACACCCTAAGGGCATTTTCATTATTTTGCTCACCAAAATGCTTTTATGCCAAAGAAGAATTTTTAAGATTGGTTTAGGCTAACAAGACCATTTTGAAGTCCATTACGGTTATCGAGATACTTTCATGTCAAAGGTATACATTAAGGGCATTTTGGTCATTTTATGCATCAAGATGTTTTTACGCCAAAAGTGAATTTTTAGGATTGGTTTAGGCTGCCAAGATCATTTTGAGGTCCATTAGGGTTATCGGGGTACTTTCAAGTCAAAAGTATACCTTAGAGGCATTTTCGTCATTTCCCTTATTGGGATGTTTTTCCGTTGAAGGTCAATTTTTAGGATTGGTTTAGGCTAACAAGACCATTTTAAAAACCATTAGGGTTATCGGGGTGCTTTTATGCCGAAGGTAACCATAAGGGCATTTTGGTTATTTTGCTTATCGGGATGCTTTTACATCGAAGGTGAATTTTTAGGATTGGTTTAGACTAGCAAGATCATTTTCAGGTCTATTAGGGTTACCGGATACTTTCATGCAGAAGGTATATCCTAAGGGTATTTTAGTCATTTTTGCTATTTGGGATACTTTTAAAAAGGTGAATTTTTATGTTTGGTTTAGACTACCACGACCATTTTATGGTTTTTTAGGGTTTTCGGGATACTATAATGTCCAAGGTATTCCGTCGGAGCATTTTGCTTATTTTGCTCACTAGGATGCTTTTACATTGAAGGTGAATTTTTGGGATTGAGTTAGCCTACCACGATCATTTTAAGGTCCATTAGGGTTATCGAGATTTTTTAATGTCGAAGGTATACCCAGGGGCTTTTTGGCTATTTTGCTCACCGGGATGCTTTTATTCCAAAGTAGAACTTTTAGGATTGGTTTAGGGTACCAAGACCATTTAGAGGTCTGTTAGGGTTATCAAGACACTTTCATGTCGAAGGTATACCTTAACGACATTTTGGTCATTTTGCTCACCAAGATGCTTTTACATTGAAGGTGAATTTTTAAGATTGGTTTAGGCTACCAAGACCATTTTAAGGTCCATTAGGGTTACCGAGGTACTTTAATGGCGAAGGTATACCTTAGAGGCATTTTGGTCATTTTGCTCACCGAGATGCTTTTAGGTCGAAGGTGAATTTTTAGGAATTGTTTAGGCTACCAAGATCATTTTAAAGTCCATTAGGGTTGCTGAGATACTGTCATGTCTAAGGTATACCATAGGGCGATTTTGGTTATTTTGCTCACCGGGGCGCTTTTACGCCAAAGGTGAATTTTTAGGATTGGATTAGACTACCAAGATCATTTTAAGGTCCATTAGAGATACCGAGATGCTTTAATGTCGAAGGAATACCCTAGCGGCATTTTGGTCATTTTGCTTACCGGGATGCTTTTAAGCCCAAGGTGAATTTTTAGGGTTTGTTTAAGCTACCAAGACCATTTTAAGGTCCATTAGGGTTACCGGGATACTTTTATGTCCAAGGTTTACCCTAAGGGCCTTTTGCTTATTTTGCTCACTAGGATACTTTTGTGCCAAATGTGAATTTTTAAGATTTGATTAGACTACCAAGTTCATTTTAAGGACCATTGGGGATACCGATATACTTTCATGTCGAACGTATACCCTAGGGGCATTTCGGTCATTTTGCTCACTGGGATACTTTTATGCCAAAGTTGAATTTTTAGGATTGGTTTAGGTTGCCAAAACCATTTTGAGGTCCATTATGGTTACCGGGATACTTTCATGTCCAAGGTATACCCTAAGGGCATTTTACTTATTTCGCTCACTAGGACGCTTTTACGTTGAAGGTGTTTTTTAGGATTGGTTTAGCCTGCCAAGATCATTTTAAAGTCCATTAGGGTTATCGGGATACTTTCACGTCGAAGGTATATCCTAAGGGCATTTTGGTCATTTTACCCTTCGAGATGCTTTTATACCAAAGGTGAATTTCTAGGATTGGATTAGGCTACCAAGACCATGTTGAGGTCTATTAGGGTCACTGGGATACTTTCATGTTGAAGGTATGCCTTAGCGGTATTTTGGTCATTTTGCGCATCGGGATGCTTTTACGTCGAAAATGTATTTTTAGTATTGGTTTAGCCTCTCAAGATCATTTTAAGCTTCATTAGGGTTACTGAGGTACTTTTATGTCAAAGGTATACCTTAAAGGTATTTTGGTCATTTTGCTCACCGGGATGCTTTTACCCCGAAGGTGAATTTTTAGGATTGGTTTTGGCTACCGAGACCTTTTTAAGTTCCACTAGGGTTACCGGGGTACATTCATGCCAAAGGTATTACTTAGGGGTATTTTGGTCATTTTGTTCATTAGGATGCTTTTATGATGAAGCTGAATTTTTAGGATTTGTTTCGGCTACCAAGATCATTTTAAGATCCATTAAGGTTACCGGGATACTTTCATGTCGAAGGTCTTTGGGGCATTTTGGTTATTTCGTTAACTGAGATGTTTTTACGCCAAAGGTGAATTTTTAGGATTGGTTTAGACTACCAAGATCATTTTAAGGTCCATTAGGTTTATCGATAGACTTTTAAGTCGAAGGTATGCCCTACAGACATTTTGGTTATTTTGCCCTCTGGGATGCTTTTATGCCGTAAGTGAATTTTTAGGATTTGTTTAGGCTGCCAAGGCCATTATAAAGTCAATTAGGGTTACTGAGATACTCTTATGTCCAAGGTATACCCTAAGGGCGTTTTGCTTATTTTGCTCACCAGGATGCTTTTACATCGAAGGTGAATTTTTAGGATTGGTTTAGCCTGCCAAGATCATTTTAAGGTAAATTAGGGTTATCGAAGTACATTCAAGCCGAAGGTATGCGTTATGGGCATTTTGGTCATTTTACTCGTCGAGATACCTTTACGCCAAAGGTGAATATTTTAGATTGGTTTAGGCTATCAAGACCATTTTATGGTCTATTAGGGTTACCGAGATACTTTCATGTCCAAGGTATACCCTAGGAGCATTTTGCTCATTTTGCTCACCAGGATGCTTTTACCTTAAAGGTTAATTTTTAGGATTGGTCTAGCTTACCACGATCATTTTAAGGTTTGTTAGGGTTATCGGGCTACTTTCATATCAAAGGTATACCTTAGGAGCATTTTGGTTATTTTGCTCACCGAGATGCTTTTATGCCAAAGGTGAACTTTTAGGATTGGTTTAGGCTATCAAGACCATTTTGAGGTCCATTAGGGTTATCGGGATACTCTCATGTCGAAGGTATACCTTAGGCGCATTTCACTTATTTTGCTCGCCGAGATGCTTTTACGCCGAAGGTGAGCTTTGAGGATTGGTTCAGCCTACCAAGATCATTTTAACGTCCATTTGGGTTACCGGGGTACTTTCAAGTCAAAGGTGCCTTAGGGGCAGTTTGGTTATTTCACTCATCGAGATGCTTTTGCATCGAAGGTGAATTTTTATGATTGGTTTAGGCTACCAAAGCCATTTTAAGGTCCATTAAGGTTATCGAGGTACTTTTATGGTGAAGGTATACCTTAGGGGCATCTTGGTCATTTTGCTCTTCTGCATGCTTTCACGTCGAAGGTGAATTTTTTGGATTGGCTTAGACTACCAAGATCATTTTAAGGTCCATTAGGGTTACCGAGATACTTTCATGTCCAAGGTATACCAAGGGGCATTTTGGTTATTTTGCTCACTAGGATGCTTTTACACCAAAGGTGAATTTTTAGGATTATATTCGACTACCAAGATCATTTTAAGGTCCATTAAGTATACCGGGATTCTTTCATGCTAAAGGTATATCCTAAGGGCATTTTGTTTATTTTGCTCACTGGGATGTTTTATGGAAAAAGTAAATTTTTAGGGTTGGTTTAGGCTACCAAGATCCTTTTAAGGTCCATTAGTGTTACCGGTATACTTTAATGTCCAAGGTATACCCTAGAAGCATTTTGCTTATTTCACTCACCAGGATGCTTTTACATTGAAGTGAATTTTTAGGAATTGTTTAGCCTACCACGTTCATTATAAGGTCTATTAGGGTTACCGAGATATTTTAATGTCGAATGTATATCCTAGGGGCATTTTGGTTATTTTGCTCATCGGGATGCTTTTATGCCGAAGGTGAATTTTTAGGACTGGTTTAGGCTGCCAAGACCATTTTAAGATCTATTAAGGTTACTGGGATACTTTCATGTCCAAGGTATACCCTAGAGGCGTTTTGCTTATTTTGCTCACTAGGATGCTTTTATGTCGAACGTGAATTTTTAGGATTTGTTTAGCCTACCAAGATCATTTTAAGGCCCATTAGGGTTATCGGGGCACTTTTCAATCGAAGGTCTACGTTAAGGGCATTTTAGCCATTTTTTTCATCGGGATGCCTTTACACCAAAGGTGAATTTTTTAGATTAGTTTAGGCTACCAAGACCATTTTAAGGGCCATTAGGGTTACCGGGATACTTTCATGTCCAAGGTGCGAAATTTTGCCTATTTGGCTCACTCGGATGCTTTTACGTCGAAAGTGAAACTTTTTGATTGGTTTAGCCTACCAAGATCATTTTAAGGTCTATTAGGGTTACCGGGGTACTTTCAAGTCGATGGTATATGATAGGGGCATTTTGGTCATTTTGTTTATCGAAATGCCTTTACACTGAAGGTGAATTTTTAAGATTGGCTTATGCTACCAAGACCATTTTAAGGTTCATTAGGGTTATCGGGATACTTTCATGTCGAAAGTATACCTTTGGGGCATTTTGGTTATTTTGCTCACCGGGATGCTTTTATGCCAAAGATGAATTTTTAGGGTTGGTTTAGGTTACTAAAGCCATTTTGAGGTCTATTAGGGTTATCAAGATATTTTCATGTCGAAGGCATACCTTAGGGGCATTTTGGTTATTTTGCTCGTTGAGATGTTTTTACATCGAAGGTGAGCTTTTAGGGTTGGTTCGGCCTACCAAGATCATATTAGGTCCATTAAGGTCACCGAGGTACTTTTAAGTCAAATGTATACTTTAAGGGTATTTTGGTTATTTTGCTCCCCGAGATGCCTTTACGTCGAAAGTGAATTTCAAGATTGGTTTAGGCTACCAAGACCATTTTAAGGCCTATTAGGGTTACCGAGGTGCTTTCATGGTGAAGGTATACCTTAAGGGCATTTTGGTTTTTTTACTCTCCGAGATGCTTTTATGCCAAAGGCGAATTTTTAAGATTGGTATAGACTACCAAGATCATTTTAAGATCCATTAGGGTTACCGAGATACTTTCAAGTCTAAGGTATACCTTCGGGGCATTTTGGTTGTTTTGCTCACTGGGATGCTTTTACAACGTAGGTGAATTTTTAAGATTGGTTTAGGGTACCAAGACCATTTTAAGGTCTATTAGGGTTATCGGGGTACTTTCATGTCCAAGGTATACCTTAAGGGCATTTTAGTCATTTTGCTCATCGAAATGCTTTTACATTGATGGTGAATTTTTGGGATTAGTTTAGACTAGCAAGATCATTTTAAGGTCTATTGGGGTTAACGAGATACTTTCATGTCCAAGCTATACCTTGGGGCACTTTGGTTATTTTGCTCACCGGATGCTTTTACGCCAAAGGTGAATTTTTAGGATTGGATTAGACTACCAAGATCATTTTAACATCCATTAAGGATACCGGGATACTTTCATGTCGAAGGTATACCCTAGGGGCATTTTTGTCATTTTGTTCACCAGGATGCTTTTATGCCAAAGGTAAATTTTTAGGATTGGTTTTGGCTACCAAGACCCTTTTAAGGTCCATTAGTGTTATCGGGATACTTTAAAGCCCAAGGTGTACCCTAAGAGCATTTGGCTCATTTTGCTCACCAGGATGCTTTTACATTGAAGGTGAATTTTTAGGAATGGTTTAGCCTACCACGATCATTTTAAGGTCTATTAGGGTTATCGAGATATTTTCTTATCGAAGATATACTTTTGGGGCATTTTGGTTATTTTGCTCACTGGGATACTTTTATGCCAAAGGTGAATTTTTAGGATTGGTTTAGGCTATGAAGACCATATTGAGGTCTATTAAGGTTATCGGGATACTTTCATGTCGAAGGTATACCTTAGGGGCATTTTGGTTATTTTGCTTGCTGGGATGCTTTTACGTCGAAGGTGAGCTTTTAAGATTAGTTCAGCCTACCAAAATCATTTTAAGGTCTATTAGGGTCACCGAGGCACTTTCAAGTCAAATGTATACCTTAGAGACATTTTGGTTATTTTGCTTACCGGGATGCCTTTACGTTGAAAGTGAATTTTTCAAATTGGTTTAGGCTACCAAGGCCATTTTAAGGCCGATTAAGGTTACCGAGGTACTTTAATGGCGAAGGTATACCTTAGGGGCATTTTGGTCATTTTTTTTTGGGAAGCTTTTATGCCAAAGGTGAATTTTTAGGATTGGTATAGGCTACCAAGATCATTTCAAGGACTATTAGGGTTACCGAGATACTTTCATATCCAAGATATACATTAAGGGCATTTTGGTTATTTTGCTCATCGGGATGCTTTTATGCCAAAGGTGAATTTTTAGGATTGGATTAGACTACCAAGATCATTTTAACATCCATTAGAAATACCAAGATACTTTCATGTCGAAGGTATACCCTAGGGGCATTTTGGTTATTTTGCTCAGCGGGATGCTTTTTTGCCAAAAGTGAATTTGTAGGATTAATTTAGGCTGCCAAGACCATTTTAAGGTCCATTAGGGTTACTGGGATACTTTCACGTCCAAGGTATACCCTAGGGGCATTTTGGTTATTTTGCTTACTAGGATGCTTTTACGTCGAAAGTGAATTTTTAATATTGGTTTAGCCTACCAAGATCATTTTAAGGTCCATTAGGGTTATCATAGTACTTTCAGGTCGAAGGTATACGTTAAGGGCACTTTGGTCATTGTGCTTATCGGGATGCCTTTACGCCAATGGTAATTTTTTTAGATTGGATTAGGCTACCAAGACAATTTTAAGGTCTATTAGGGTTACCGGGATTCATTCATGTCTAAGGTATGCACTAAGAGCTTTTTGCCCATTTTGCTCACCAGCATGCTTTTACGTCGAAAGTGAATTTTTAGGATTGGTTTAGCCTATCATGATCATTTTACGATCTATTAGGGTTACCGGGTTACTTTTATATCGAAGGTATACCCTAAGGGCATTTTGGTTATTTTGCTCACCGAGATGCTTTTATGCCAACGGTGAATTTTTAGGATTGGTTTAGGCTACCAAGACCATTTTGCGATCCATTAGGGTTATCGGGATATTTTTATGTCGAAGCTATACCTTAGGCGCCTTTTGGTCATTTTGCTCATCGAGATACTTTTACGCCGAAGATGAGCTTTTAGGATTGGTTCTACCTACCAAGATCATTTGAGGTCCATTAAGGTTACGGGGGGGTACTTTTAAGTCAAAATTGTACTTTAGGGGCAGTTTGGTTATTTTGCTCACTGGGATGCTTTTACATCGAAGGTGAATTTTTAAGATTGGTTTCGACTACCAAGGCCATTTTAAGGTCCACTAGGGCTACTGGGGTACTTTCATGGTGAAGCTATACCTTAAGGGCTTTTTGGTCATTTTGCTTTTCAGCATGCTTTCACGTCGAATGTGAATTTTTAGGATTGGTTTAGACTACCAAGATCATTTTAAGGTCCATTAGGGTTATCGAGATACTTTCATGTCTAAGGTATACCCTAGGAGCATTTTGCTCATTTTGCTCACCAGGATGCTTTTACATTGAAAGTGAACTTTTAGGATTGGTTTAGCCTACTATGGTCATTTTAAAGTCCATTAGAGTTATCGAGATATTTTAATATCGAAGGCATGCCCTAGGGGTATTTTGGTTATTTTGCTTACCGGGATGCTTTTATGCCAAAGGAGAATTTTTGGGATTGGTTTTGGCTACCAAGACCATTTTGAGGTCCAGTAGGGTCATCGAGATATTTTAATGTCGAAGGTATACCTTAAGGGCATTTTGCTTATTTTGCCTACCGAGATGCTTTTACATCAAAGGTGAATTTTTAAGATTGGTTTAGGCTACCAAGACCATTTTAAGGACCATTAGGGTTACGGGGTGCTTTCATGACGATGGTATACCTTAAGGGCATTTTGGTCATTTTCCATATCAGGATGCTTTTAAGTCGATGGTGAACTTTTAGGATTGGTTTAGGCTACCAAGACCATTTTAAGGACCATTAGGGTTACCGAGGTACTTTTATGCCGAAGGTATACCATAGGGGCATTTTAGTCATTTTACTCACCGAGATGCTTTTACGCCGAAGGTGAACTTTTAGGATTGGTTTAGACTAGCAAGATCATTTTAAGGCCCATTAAGGTTACCGAGATACTTTCATGTCCAAGGTATACCTTAGGTGAATTTTGGTCATTTTGCTCAACGGGATACTTTTACGCCAAAGGCGAATTTTTAGCATTGGTTTAAACTACCAAGATCATTTTGAGGTCCATTACAGTTACCTGGACACTTACATGCCGAAGGTATATCCTAGGGGCATTTTGGCCATTTTGGTCCTCGAGATACTTTTATGCTAAAGGTGAATTTTTAGGGTTGGTTTAGACTACCAAGACCATTTTAAGGTCTACTAGGGTTACCGGGATACTTTTATGTCCAAGGTATACCCTAGGAGCATTTTGCTCATTTTGCTCACCAAGATGCTTTTACATTGAAGGTGAATTTTTAGGATTGGTTTAGCCTACCACGATCATTTTAAGGTCCATTATGGTTATCGGGATATTTTAATGTTGAAGGTATACCTAAGGGCATTTTGGTTATTTTGCTCACCGGAATGCTTTTATGCCAAAGGAGAATTTTTAGGATTGGTTTAGGCTACCAAGACCATTTTGAAGTCCATCAAGGTTATCGAGGATACTTTTATGTCGAAGGTATACATTAGGGGCATTTTTGCTATTTTACTTACCGGGTGCTTTTACACCGAAAGTGAATTTTTAGGATTGATTTAGGCTACCAAGATCATTTTGAGGTCTATTAGGGTTACCGAGGTACTTTCAAGTCTAAGGTGTACCACAAGGGCATTTTGGTCATTTTGCTCATTGGGATGCTTTTACGTCAAAGTTAAATTTTTAGGATTGGTTTAGGCTACCAAGACCATTTTAAGGACCATTAGGGTTATCAAGATTCTTTCATACCGAAGGTATGCCATAGGGGCATTTTGGTCATTTTGCTCACCGGGATGCTTTTATGTCGAAGGTGAATTTTTTGGATAGGTTTAGACTACCAAGATCATTTTAAGGTCTATTAGGGTTACCGGGATACTTTCATGCCGAAGGTATATCTTAAGGGCATTTTGGCCATTTTGCTCATCCGGATACTTTTATGCCAAAAGTGAATTTTTAGGATTCATTTAGACTATTGAGACCATTTTCAGGTCCATTAGGGTTATCGGGATACTGTAATGTCCAACGTATACCCTCAGAGCATTTTGCTCTTTTTGCTCACTAGGGCGCTTTTACATTGAAGGTGAATTTTTAGGTTTGAGTTAGCCTACCACGATCATTTTAAGGTCCATTAGGGTTGTCAAGATTTTTTAATGTCAAAGGTATACCCCAGGGGCATTTTGGTTATTTTTCTCATCGGGATGCTTTTATTCCAAAAGAGAATTTTTAGGATTGGTTTAGGCTACCAAGACCATTTTGAGGTCCATTAGGGTTATCTGGATATTTTCATGTCGAAGGTATACCTTAACGGCATTTTGGCCATTTTGCTCACCGACATGCTTTTACACCGAAAGTGAATTTTTAAGATTGGTCTTGGCTACCAAGACCATTTTAAGGTCCATTAGGGTTTTCGAGGTACTTTCATGGCGAAGGTATAACTTATGGGCATTTTGGTCATTTTTTTCACCGAGAGGCTTTTAGGTCGAAGGTGAATTTTTAGGATTGGTTTAGGCTACCAAGATCATTTTAAGGTCCATTAGGGTTACTGAGTTACTTTCATGTCCAAGGTGTATCTTAGGGGCATTTTGGTTATTTTGCTCACCAGAATGCTTTTTCGCCAAAGGTGAATTTTTAGGATTGGATTTGACTACCAAGATCATTTTAAGGTCTACTCGAGTTAACGAGATACTTACATGTTGAAGGAATATCCTCGCGACATTTTGGTCATTTTGCTCACCGAGACGCTTTTAAGCTAAAGGTGAATTTTTAGGATTTGTTTAGGCTACCAAGACCATTTTAAGGTCCATTAGGGTTACCGGGATACTTTTATGTCCAAGGTTTACCCTAGGGACATTTTGCTTATTTTGCTCATTAGGATACTTTTACGCCAAACATGAATTCTTATGATTGGATTAGACTACCAAGATCATTTTAAGGACCATTAGGGATACCGAGATACTTTTATGTCGAAGCTATACCCTAGGGGCATTTTGGTCATTTTGCTTACTAGGATACTTTTATGCCAAAGGTGAATTTTTAGGCTTGGTTTAGGCTACCAAGACCATCTTAAGGTCAATTATTGTTACCGGGATACTTTTTTGTCCGAGGTATACCCCAGAGGCATTTTGCTTATTTTGCTCACTAGGACGCTTTTACGTTAAAGGTGTATTTTTAGGATTGGTTTAGCCTGCCAAGATCATTTTAAGGTCCATTAGGGTTATCGAGATACTTTCACGTTGAAGGTATATCTTAGGGGCATTTTGGTCATTTACTCTTCGAGATGCTTTTATGCCAAAGGTGAATTTTTAGGATTGGTTTAGGCTACTAAGACCATTTTGATGTCGATTAGGGTTATCGAGATATTTTCATGTCGAAGGTATACCTTAGGGACATTTCGGCTTTTTTGCTCGCCGGGATGCTTTTACATCGAAGGTGAGCTTTTAGGATTGGTTCAGCCTACCAAGATCATTTTAAGGTCCATTAGGGTCGCCGGGGTACTTTCAAGTCAAATACATACCATAGAGGCATTTTGGTTATTTTGCTTGCCGGGATGCTTTTAGGCCAAAAGTGTATTTTTAAGATTGGTTTAGGCTACCAAGGCCATTTTCAGGCCCATTAAGGTTACCGAGGTAGTTTCATGGCGAAGGTATACCTTAGAGGCACTTTGGTCGTTTTACTTTCCGGGATGCTTTTATGCCAAAGGTGAATTTTTAGGATTGGTATAGACTACCAAGAGCATTTTAAGGTCCATTAGGGTTATCGAGATACTTTTATTTCCAAGGTATACCTTCAGGGCATTTTGGTTATTTTGCTCACCGGGATGCTTTTACAACATAGGTGAATTTTTAAGATTAATTTAGGGTACCAAGACCATTTTAAGGTCCATTAGGGTTGTCGAGGTATTTTCATGTCGAAGGTATACCTTAGGGGCATTTTGGTTATTTTGCTCACTGGGATGCTTTTACATTGAAGGTGAATTTTTTTGGTTAGTTTAGACTAGCAAGATTATTTTAAGGTCTATTGGGGTTACCGAGATACTTTTATGCCCAAGGTATACCTTAGGGGTAATTTGGTTATTTTGCTCACCGGGATGCATTATGCCAAAGGTAAATTTTTTGGATTTGATTAGACTACCAAGATCATTTTAACGTCCATTGGAGATTTCGAGATACTTTAATGTTGAAGGTATACCCTAGAGGCATTTTGGTTATTTTGCTTACCGGGATGCTTTTTTGCCAAAGGTGAATTTGTAGGATTGGTTTTGGCTGCCAAGACCATTTTAAGGTCCATTAGGGTTACTGGGATACTTTCATGTCCAAGGTATACCCTGGGTCATTTTGCTTATTTTGTTCACTAGGATGCTTTAACGTCGAAGGTGAATTTTTAGCTTTGGTCTAGCCTACCAAGATCATTTTAAGGTCTATTAGGGTTACCGAGATACTTTCAAGTTGAAGGTATATGTTATGGGCATTTTGGTTATTTTGCTCATCAGGATGCCTTTACGCCAAAAGTGATTTTTTTAGATTGGTTTAGGCTACCCAGACCATTTTAAAGTCCATTAGGGTTACCGAGATACTTTCATGTCCAAGGTATACCATAGGAGCATTTTGCTCATTTTGCTCGCCGGGATGCTTTTACATTGAAGGTGAATTTTTAGTATTGGTTTAGCCTACCACAATCATTTTGAAGTCCATTAGGGTTACCGGGTTACTTTGATGTCGAAGGTATGCCCTAGGGGTATTTTGGTTATTTTGCTCATCGAGATGCTTTTATGCTAAAGGTGAATTTTTAGGATTGGTTTAGGCTACCAAGACCATTTTAAGGTCCATTAGCGTTATCCGGATACTTTTATGTCAACGGTATACCTTAGGCGCATTTTGGTCATTTTGCTCGCCAAGATGCTTTTACACCGAAGGTGAGCTTTTAGGATTGGTTCAGCCTACCAAGATCATTTTATGGTCCATTAGGGTTGCCAGGATACTTTCAAGTCAAAGGTGCACCTTAGGGGCACTTTAGTTATTTTGCTCACAGGGATGCTTTTACACCGAAGGTGAATTTTTAAGATTTGTTTAGGCTACCAAGGCCATTTTAAGGTCCATTAGGGTTTCCAAGGTACTTTCATGGCGAGGGTATACCTTAGAGGCATTTTGGTCAATTTGCTCTTCGGCATGCTTTCAGGCCGAAGGTGAATTTTTAGGATTAGTTTAGATTACCAAGATCATTTTAAGGTCTATTAGGGTTATCGAGATACTTTCATGTCCAAGGTATACCTTGGGGGCATTTTGGTTATTTTGCTCATCGGGATGCTTTGACACCAAAGGTGAATTTTTAGGATTGGATTAGACTGCCAAGATCATTTTAAGGTCCATTGGGGATACTGAGATACTTTCATGTCGAATGTATACCATAGGGGCATTTTAGTTATTTTTCTCATCGGGATGCTTTTATGCCAAAAATAAATTTTTAGGATTGGTTTAGGCTACCAAAACCCCTTTTAAGGTCTATTAGTGTCACCGGGATACTTTAATGCCTAAGGTATACCCTAAAATCTTTTTGCTCATTTTGCTCACCAGGATGCTTTTACATTAAAGGTGAATTTTTAGGAATGGCTTAGCCTACCACGATCATTTCAGGGTCTATTAGGGTTATCGGGATATTTTTATGTCGAAGGTATACCCTAGGGGCATTTTGCCTATTTTGCTAACCGGGGATGCTTTTTTTGCCAAAGGTGAATTTAAAGGTTTGGTTTAGGCTGCCAAGACCATTTTAAGGTCCATTAGGGTTACTGGG
>JBBYHO010288214.1:1295-18029 GCA_038382025.1 Adansonia gregorii | reverse complement strand
TTTGTGATTGTTAAGGATTACTCATGCCAAAATAAGTATTGATTTGAATAAGTATGGTAATATGGAGTAAAATAAAAAGGTTGGATAGTTTTCCCGACACACACTGTGCACTTTCATTTTGCACTAGATTCCCACCAAACACGATGGTGAGTCTAGGATCTTAATTATTAGGAAGAAGTAAGCCATCCGCCTTTGTGAGTAACCCTCTGCATTTGTATAGGGAAATACATCTACCAAGTTAAACCCTTTCCACCAAAATTATGATAGGCCTAAGATTGGGGTGCCTCGATTGTCCTTACCAAATGGAGGAGTGATTTAGATAACTATTTAGGCATCTACTTATCTGTACTCCTGTGTACCATATTATACAAGCGATGATAGGTGAACATCATCACTCACTTTTATCATGTTATTTTTATGACCATTTCTTTAAGGTTTCTTATATTATTCTATGGCTCACCCTTCTTTAGAAAGTGGGTGATGATGAGTGACTGTTCACACCTACGATGCCAAAAGTTCATAATCTAACCAAAATAAGTCACTACCTGATGACTTAACACAAATATTGACGAACGAATGTCACTACTTGTTTGATCAGGCCTATCTTTATGTGGTATTGTATCACCATGTGTAAAGGCAATCTTAGCATAGATACACTATGATACTGGCCGATTGTTATGCTCACCCTTATGTATCATATCGTCTATTCTTGGGGTAAACTTTTGAGTGGCATTTTCATTTCATTGGTTTCATTCCTTTGTGTGCTTATTTCTTTATACGGCTGCTAACTTATCATCTCTTTTTGTTCTTTTTTGCATGCATGCATCATTTAATTATTATTATTGCCATGGGATAATTGGCCAATGGTTCAGTGTTTACCAAGAGTTGTCTGTCATGGAGCAATAGTCCATTTCAGAGTTGAAATCCTTTCGAGGAAGTTTGAGCTTAGTCCAAGCAACGATAGCAGAAAGATGAAAACATCCTAAAACCCAAGTATATCTCTACAATGCATGAAAAGATCAAAATAGGGTATCATTAGAATGACTGGTAAGATCTGAAATATATATGGACCAATTGGGATAGTACTAAGGAGGAATCATTCATGAAGAGATATGGGGACATTGCTCTTTTACTCTAAGTCCATTTGGATGTCAATCTGCTGCAGGCCACCTGCCAATTTTGGAACCCCACATATCAATGCTTTACCTTCAACCATAAGGATTTGACCTCTATAGTAGAGGAATATACCTCGCTACTCAACATTGAAAGGGCCAAGACTTATTGCAAGGTATTGAACCCTCCAGCTTTTAAGAAAAGATTGGCCCAGATTCTCAGTGCACTCGAGATATGGATTGAGGATCACATCAAGAAAAAAGAGAAACGGTGAGCACATTTCATGGGCTAGTTTGGAAGAGGCAATGGCAAATACCATTGATGTTTAGAAAATGCAAGATATATTCGCTTTGGCGTTATATGGCCTATTTATTTTCTTGAAAATGCTAGGTTATGTTAGAGCAGTGATGGCGGATCTTATTTCTCAATTGTGTTGCAACATAAACCTAACACCTGCTATCATTACTAAAATCATTCGAGCCTTTAATTTTTGCAAGGAAATAGGGACAAGGCATTTCATTGGATGTGCCATTATGTTTCAACTATAGCTTGTTAACCACCTTTACCTAAAAGAAAATAAGAGGCCATGCAATTTCTTCCCTGACTTTAGTCCTATCATTAAAGTCCTCGAGAAAGAATGGCTTTGTAAAAAGTTTGAGGATCAATGGATCCAAAAACTTCAAAATCTCAATAGGGATGATGTGACATCGAAGGCTGCTTGGTTCTCGCCATAAACCATCATGTATAGATGCTGGGACTACAATTGGGTGCCACTTATTGGGTTATGGGGAAGTACCAGCTAAACATCTTTCTGGTCTGTCAATAATTTTTAGGTTGGCAATTTATCTTTTTTGCTCAAGACCTAGAGGCATGCTACCTGGAATATGGCATGCCAGATTCAAACATTCTTGGAGCTTTCCGTTAGCTTTCCGTTCTTGGAGACAAACTCATTACGTGGAAAGACACTAGAGAGGAAACAACGTGAACCTATGGTATAATGAATGGAAGATACATCACATCAATGATGCCTTGCCTTTGTCGGCTATTGTATCTGTAGTTAAAGAATTCCCTTTTGAAATCGAATTGCTTAGATGGGAATTCAAACAAAAAAAAGAGAACTTTTACTAAGGAAATCGCCCGCCTAAAAGAGGAAAAGAGTCATTTGGAGATGGACATTTATCTACGTGAAGGTGAGGAAAAACGAGCTGATAGAGAGAAGAATCATCTTAAAGAAGATCTCAAAAGTCTAAAAAAAGACTATAAGGCCATTAGTAAAGTAAACAAATCACGACACTGAGTTATGTCTTTAATCGAGTGAAAAATAAAAATTGCCACCCTCGAAAAAAACTACATTAGTGGAAAAAGTGGTTAAAGATAATAAAGAGAAGCCTGTTAGAGCTTGAACCCTTGCATCAATTTATCAAAGGATAAATGTATGGTTAGAAGCTTAAGTTCGAGATTTAAAAACAAATCAGATTGAGAATGAGACATTAACAGTTATGGTTCAAGGCTTAAAGTAGTCCTTATAAGCTCACCAAAACCAGGTGGATGAATTAGTACGGGCCTCAGAACGGCTAAAGCAAGAATGGCAACAAATAGTTGATTAGGCATGCCAAAATGATCAAACTCATCATCGCCATCTCATTGAACAAATTTAGGCAGCTTAGTTGGAGGCTGAATATATCATGGGCGCTGCTCGATCTCTAGCATGTAGCATCTTACCCACTGGAGCTCACGAACAAGAACTACTATATTTCTTAGAACATGTGATTAAACAATGCAATCATGCCAGATGTTTTCGAATGTAATCATATGTATTCAAGACTTTGGTTGCTTCAATGAAAGATGCTATTGGTGGAGCTGTTTCCTAATCCAATTGTCCCTCTTGCATTTGCATCAATAATAATTATTCTTTTTTTACTTTGCATCAATAACATAATTCTTTTTCTAATTCATAAATTCATATCCATCTTCATGTCATGTCATGACATATTCTAAAGGTTTAATCCATTAATAATCTAGAGTGAAGGTGTCCCGAAACATGGAATCTTTTGTCACCATTACTACAACACTCATACCAATTGTATAGCCATAGAGAACGATCATTAGTCCCATATTGAGCGACTAAAACTCATGTATAGAGAATCTTAAGAACAACCAGCCCACAGGAATGAATAACTTCAATCTCAAATGGCAGAATTAACAAAATTGTTGTCTAAAACTTTCAAGGATAAAGGATAAATGAGCATTATCGACACTGGCAAAGAACTCGCCAACCCTAAGAGTAATCTGAATGGTGGCACGGAGGCTACTAATGTGCATGAAATAGCTTTGCATGAACAACATCCCTCGGTACCATAAATTCCATTGACTCAACCATTTATTTATCTCAATCCTGCAATAGCACCATATTTAGTTCAAGGCTCTTTGCTCGCTATACCTATAGTACTAGATCTTGATGAATAAGCAAAATAAGAAAAGGCAAAAAGGTCTCTAAAAAATGATAAAAACTTAAACAAATACCAATCTCTAGATAAATATCTTTAAGTTATCGAAGAAAGTGATAAATTTGGAATTGTAAATGCAAAGGCTCTAGGACTAGTCTCTAGTGTCATCATTCTACATAAATTCAAGGTGCCAAAGTTTAAAAAATATAATGGGTCCACAAATCCCACTATCCACATTTAGATGTATTATCGCAAGACGATCAGGTATGAGGAAAATGAAAAATTGCTAATCCATTACTTCTAAGGTAATTTAATTGGGACAGCTCTTCGATGGTACATAGGGCTAGACCCTATAAGAATTCAAACATAGACAGATCTAGCTTGTGCATTCTTCAACCGATATAAGCACATATTTGACTGGGCCCCAGATCACCTCTCCCTTATGAACATGGAGAAGAAAGCCTCTGAGAGTTTTAAGCAATAGGCCTAAAGATGGAGATAGGAGGTAGCTCAAGTTCAGCCTTCTTAACTAAAAGAGAAATGATAGTTATGTTCATTGGAACTTTGAAAGCTCCTTATTATGAGAAGTTAGTGGGAAATATCAGTTGCAGCACTGCGAAGTTCCCTTAAAATCCATGCTCAACTCAAGGGGTGTATGCCACAAATATGTTGTATCTAGGTTTTAGCCTTTACCAAATGACACTAGTAGTTCACTCTACTAGATTGCTCCAATAGTCACCCTGACACTAAATCCTATTCAAAACACTTCTCCAAGCATGCAACCTCATAGCATAAATAATGCAAAAGCCATAAGAAATCATTAAGCACCTTAAGAAAGAGAACATTTTGACCTTTTACCATACTTATATAAAGAGATCTACAATCGCTTATTAGTTGGTCGATTGGTCACCCTAGTGTTTTTAGACCTGAAATCTCCACCATGCCCTGATTGGTATGATAACAATGCTTACTATGAATACCAGGCTAGAGCACAGGGACACTCAATTGAGAACTACACCTTATTCAAGAGAAAGGTGCAAGGCCTATTGAAAAAAAGTGTAATCAAAATAAAGTAAGGGCCCAAACTAAATGTTAGGGCCAACCCATTCCTTAATCATGTTGAACCAAGGGTAAATGCCATGATTGAGGGGAAAGGTTATTGGATCGAAAGAGAGGTCAGAGAGGTTAAGATGCCAATGAGTAAAATATGGTAAGCATTTAGGGAAATTGGGATAGTGAACCCAAAAAAGGAATTCATGGAGTCCTTTTATTGCTACTATGCTTAAAAGCACAATTTACAACAATTTTTATTGTTCCTAAAAATGGTCCAAGGAATGATGGACCGATCTGAGATAAAATTCTATAAAGAATGTCATCAATTGACTTGCCCTTTTGTTAATGTCATAGAAAGGGAGAAAGTAAATAACGATGGCATCCTAATTTGCCTTTCTCTTATAAGTATGGATAGGCTCCTAAAATGAAAGCTTTAGGCATTACACTTCTAGGTGGATGGGAAAAGCAGCTCAAATTCAATGACTATTGATGGGAAGGAAATGATCATCAAGTTTATTGGTACACTATAATCACCGCACTATGAAGAAGCGGTAAAAAAGACCCTTAAAAGCTTTGTGAACAAAGTCATACTTTGTGAGATGATGGATGAGGCTTTGAAAAAAGAATTAGGCATGGGCATAAGCAAAGGAAAAGTCAAAACAACATGACTGTCGAGGTTTGAAAAGGAGCAAGTTTATCTCAAACCCGTATAGGCGCAGACCTAGAATGGTTTATTGTTGAGCAAGATTACAACATTGTGAAAAATATGGAATAGCTTAGAATGCCAATGAACACAGTTTGGCAGATTCTAGTTAAAGCCAAATTAGTTAATGAGCTCCAGAAAAAAAATTAAAAGTTGGCAAATTTTGTGATTCCCATACAGTACATGGCCATACCCTTCAAATGTGTGAAGAGTTTCCTGCCATGGTCTAAAGAATGATGAAGGAAGGCAGCATTGAGTTTTATGATGAGAAGTAAACTTTGACTATTTAACCTGTAAATGTACTTTCAACTATCAATGCCATAAAAAGGGGTAGGGATAATCCCTTATATGGCATTGAAAGACCACTGATCTTGTATGATAATTGATCGCGTCCTCAAGTCATTCTTGCTTTATCTACATGAAGGATGCTTATTCAGCTACCATCTCTATTCGCCTACAAAGACAACAAGGTTATTCCTTGGAACTATAAAAGTAATTGTCGGACAATCTAGTTAACTAGCCTGAAATATTGATCTTTCAGAGGTAAATGACTTAACTCGGAGTGATAGGTGTTATATGCCACCAGTATTAAGAGATAAAGCTCAGCAAGAAGATACTAGCCAAAATCTTTAAATAATTAAGTCTGTAACTAAAAGGTTAAATTTAAAAGTTACCAAGGAACCGATAAGTGAGAAATAAGTAATAAAGTTTTTTAAGTTCATCAAACATGGTGAATATAGTATCTTGGATTAGCTAAATAAGGAAGCTACCAAAATATCCGTGCTGTCACTTTTGTTAAACTCTGAAGCTCATAAAAATACACTATTGAAAGTTTTGAACGAGGCCTATGTCTCTTCTGATATTTTTATAGGCCAGCTAGATCATTTAGTGAATAATATCTTGGCTGACAATTACATATCCTTTAGTAATGATGAGATTCTATAAGGAGAAAGAGAAAATCATAAAGCCTTTTACATTACATACTGCAAAAGGAGCCTATGGCATGCGATAAGACATAGGTTCATGTCCCATGCACAGCAAAAAAAAAAAAAAAGCAAGTCTAGAAGAATCAAGAGAAAAAAATAGCATGTCTATTAGGATAAGACATGGGACATGAACCTATGGTATTTTCACCATTGCATAAGAACTTTCACTTAAGTGGACATGTTAACACTAGCTAAATAAATGTCATGCTTGTGTTAAGGAAAACTTTTAGGGATTTCTCTATCAATGTATTTGAACAGCCATTAGCAATATGTCGAGAGATCAACTTATCCCCTCCAGAGTTTATTCTAAGTGTTTAGACTGAGATATAAATCCCTATATTGTTCAAAACTCTTTCAGAGTAATGCCATGAACCAAACTCACATGCTTTCACCTAAGAGCACTATGGGATCTTTTGTATGGGCATCTTTTATTTTGTATTATTAATGAAAATAATGGAGCCTTATGCATTTCATTCATTGCGTCCATTTTTAGCTCTTCCCATATATCTTTTTGACTATATTGTTCTTTTTCAGATTTTCAGGTATTCGAATGAAGATGACATGAATATCCATATTGAGACTCAAGAAATCAACTTTAAGCAAGCAATTTGTGCTGGTGAGGTTGAGTATGAAGAAGATTTTGAAAAGGACCCTGTACCCTTAGATCTGCTCAAACTAATTAAATAAGAAGAAAAACATATTTTACTTCATAAAAAACCTAATGAAACCATAAACCTTAAGACAAAAGAAGACTAAAAAAGAAGTCAAAATTGAAACCTATAAAACCATCAACTCAAAGCCAATTAATAAGCCTGCTCCAAGTGTACTGAGATACATTTGCTTGGTTTTACCAAGATATGCCTGGGTTGAATACCAGCACCATAGTCCATAAATTTCCCCTCAAACTCGAGTGTAAACCTGTACGGCAAAAGCTTAAAAGGATGAAACCTGAGATGCTACTAAAGATCAAAGAAGAAGTCAAGAAACAATTTGAAATAGGATTTTTGAAAGGTGCCAAATACCTCGAGTGGGTGGCCAATATAGTCTTAGACCCTAAGAAGGATGGTAAAGTATGAATGTGTATGGATTATAGGGACTTAACCAAGCTAGTCCAAAAGATAACTTTCTTTTAACCCATATCGATACCCTAATGGACAATATTGCCAAAAATGCACTTTTTCTTTCATGGACAGATTTTTAGGATACAATCAAATTAAAATGGCGATCAAAGATATCGAAAAAACAACCTTCGTGACCATATGGGAACGTTTTGCCACAAGTGATGCCTTTTGAGCTCAAAAACACTAGAGTAACTTATCAAAGGGCAATGGTGACATTATGTCATGACCTTCTATAGAAAGAGATCAAAGTTTATATGGATGACATGATTGCTAAGTTGTTTAAAGAGATTGAACATGTTGCAGACATGCAAAAGCTCTTCAAATGCCTTTGTAAATATCAATTCAAGTTAAACCCTACCAAATGCACATTTGGTGTCAATTTGGCAAGTTATTGGGCTTCATTATGAGTGAAAAAGGAATAAAAGTGGACTTCAAAAAGGTTAGGGCCATTCAAAGCCTTCCACCACTTTAAACCCTAAAAGAGTAAAAAGTTTTTTAAGAAGATTAAACTATATAGCTTGATTTATATCTCAATTGATCGATAATTGTGACCCAATCTTTCGGCTACTTCATAAATAAAATCCTAGAGAATGGAATAAAGAATGTCAAAAAGCCTTGAATAAAGTAAAGCAATGCCTTTCAAACCCTTCAGTGCTTATGCACCTAATCCCAGGTAGACCTCTAATTTTATATCTATTAGCTTTTGATAGTTTGATGGGCTATGTATTAGGCTAGCATGATAATTCAAGAAAGAATGAATAGGCTATGAGCTATCTAAGTAAGAAGTTCACAGAATGCAAAAATAACTACTCAATAGTAGAAAAGCTATGTTGCCCTCTAGTTTGGATAGCTAAAAGCTTAAGACAATATATGTTATACCACACCACATGGTTGATCGCCAAACAAGATCCCATCAAATATTTACGTGAAGCCCCTACATTGTCAGGGAGATTAGCTAGTGGCAATTTCTGCCTTTTGAATACAATATTGTATATATGAATCAAAGGGCCATTAAAGGTAGCGTAATTGCAGACTTCTTGGCTAGTCAAGCAACGGATGATTATCAACCTTTGGACAACCGATTCCCTGATGAAGACCTAATATGCATATCCAAGGTGAGAGATGCAATCGATAGCTATTCACCTTGGAAAATGATTTTTGATGGTGCTTCAAATGCATTGGGGCAATTCTAATCTCACTTGAAGGAAGCCATTATCCTTTCACTATAAGATTAAATTTTGACTGCATTAAGAATATAGCTGAATATGAAGCTTGCATCATGGGACTCCAAGCTGCTATCGAATAGGGCATCCGAACCTTACAAGTGTTTAGAGACTCAGGCCTTGTCATTTACCAATTGAAAGGGGAATGGCAAACACGTGAGCCAAACTAACTCATTATAAAAGTTTAATCTCAAAACTGAGAAAAGAATTTGATGATGTTAGCTTTTGATATTTGCCTCGAGAAGAAAATTAAATTGTTGATGCCTTAGCCACCTTATCATCCATGTTTAAAGTCAATCGAGAGTTAGACATTGCCCCTATTCAGATAAGTATTGATTTAACACTGACGTATTGCCAGAATATTAAGGAAGAAAAAGCTAGGTTGCCATGGTATCATGACATCCTTCACTATATCCAAAATCAGCAATACCTGATCATGCCAACAAAAATGATAAAAGAACCATACAAAGATGGTAGCAAACTTCATTTTAGATGGTGGAGCACTATACAAGAAGAGTTGGGACCAGGTATTACTCTGATGCGTAGATGCCTCACAAGCCAAAAGTATCCTCAAGGAGGTTTATGAGAGGATTTATGGCATGCATGCTAATGGACACTGAATGGCAAAACAAGTCATGCAATTAGTTTACTATTGGTTGACTCT
Source organism: Adansonia gregorii (assembly GCA_038382025.1). Lineage (NCBI taxonomy): Eukaryota > Viridiplantae > Streptophyta > Magnoliopsida > Malvales > Malvaceae > Adansonia > Adansonia gregorii. Next base: position 8,719 of record JBBYHO010288214.1, on the reverse strand, counting down.
AGAAAAGGATTGCATCAACTATGCCCATAAATGCCATAAATGCCAAATTTATGCGGACAAGATTCATGTCCCTCCAGTGCCATTGCATATTATGACAAACTCATGCCCCTTTTCTATGTGGGGCATGGACACGATTGGACCAATCACCTTTAAGGCCTCCAATAGACATCGTTTCATCCTAGTTGCTATTGACTATTTCACTAAATGGGTGGAAGAAGCTTCTTATGCTAATGTCACTAGAGCTATCATGTACAAATTTATGAAGTAAGACATCATCTATCAATATGGCCTCCTAGAGCAAATCATCACGAACAATCCATATAATCTGAAAAATAAAATAATGCAAGAAATCTGCTTTCAATTTAAAATTTAGCACCAAATTTTATCCTATATCATCCAAAAATGAATAGGGCAGTGGAAGAGCCAACAAGAATATCAAGAAGATAATCTAAAAGATGGCTACGATGTATAAGGATTGACATGAAAAGTTACCTTCGCATTACATGCTTACCATACTGCAGTACAAACTTCTACGAGTGCTACACCGTTTTTCTTAGTCTATGGCATCAAAATTATTCTACCCATTGAGATAAAAATCCTATCACTCAGAGTACTGATGGAAGCACAACTTGAAGAGGTCGAATGGGTTAAAAATTAATTTACATAACTTAATCTCATCAAAAAAAAGAGAATTAAAGCCATTTGTCAAGGGCAGATGTACCAAAAGCACATGATGAGAGCCTATAACAAAAAGGTCCATCCTCGTTAGTTCCAAGAAAATGACTTAGTGCTTAAGCAAATTTTCCTAACCCATAAAGATGTTCACAAAAAATACTCAACTTAATCTCATTAAAGAGAAGAGAATTAAGACCATTTGTCAAGGGTAGATGTATCAAAAGTGCATGATGAGAGCCTATAACAAAAAGGTCCGTCCTCATTAGTTCCAAGAAAATGACTTAGCACTTAAGCAAATTTTCCTAATCCATAAAGATGTTCACAAAAAATAAAACCCAAATTAGGAAAGACCATACATGATAAAGCATGTATTTTTTGAAAGAGCCTTGATCTTAATCAAAATTGATGGCAATGACCTGCCCAATCTTATGAACTCTGATTCTGTAAAGAAATAATATGCCTAAAAGGACTTTAGATGAAAACCTGAAAAGGCATTCTATTTTTCCAATAAAACAAAAACATAAACAAAAAAACAAATAAGAAAAGAAAACCAACTTAGGTCGAAAGCCTGAGAGGGCAGCTTAAATAACCAAACCCATTTAAACTAAGTCAAGCCTAAACCATCATCAACCTAAAACTAATCTTCCACATATTCATAACTCTGACCACAACACCAAATCATAACTTACCCACTTATTCTATGGTGACCAAACCTCAACCACACTTGTACTTGGAAAATGAAAAGTAACTAACTTTGAGGCCTCAATCCCACCATGGGGCAATTTGAGGAATCTTTTTATGACTTGGCCAACACCACAGGGATCATTTGCTCGAGAGAAAGTTTCTAAAAACGTTTAGTGGAAATTCTTGTCATTAACATAAAAGCTAATCAACCGGGTAAATTATTTTAGCTCTTTTATATTTTAAAATTTTTCAATCAAATAAGAATATGGTTGCTTGATTTCTCACAAAACCTTTTTGTAACCCTGCATTCCATGTTGCATCATGTTTATCATTTAATTGATAATGCTTGATAAATGAATAAAATTGATAACGGGATTCATAGCATTGCTTAGAAAGATTGAACTCTGTGAGAATTTTTGCTAGGTCTAAAGACAAAAAATGAACTTTAGGGCTATGGTTGGTCTCATTTTCTTTAATCTTGTATACTAAGAAGTGTTCAAACTCTATCCCTAGAAAAGCCTATCGTGAAGAAGAGAGGCTAAAATCTTGCTTCGATTGACACCTAAACAACCAGGGTTAAACATATTTAAGTAGTCAAAGAGGCTCTTTAGAGTTAGAATTGGCAAAGAAACACCACTCATGCTTGCTAACGGTCTCTTTAAAGCTAAAGCCTTCTAACATGAATCATCTGATTTAACAGTCCTCTTATTACCATCATAGGTCATCGGGACAAGAACCACCTTATTAAATGTGAAAAAGATCCAAAATTGATGAATTATGCCTTTACAAACACCATTTCAACATCATTTAAACACACATACACATTCTCATGCATTCTACAAGATTTAACATCTTTTAGGTACCAATCCCCGTACAAAAGGCAAAAATAATAAAGAACGCAAGGTGTGACTCTCTATTTCCAAAAACCTAGAAAAATCTTAGGTAGGTACCTTCGACATCATAAGCTCATTAAAAATTGTCCTAGAAAAGTATCTAATCTTAACACCATTTTTTATCCTCAAAGAGCATGACATTTCTTTCTTTATCCTCAAAGAGTAGGATTTTTTTTCTTTATCTTTAAAGAGCAAGACCTTTTCTTTCTTTGTCCTCAAAGAGCAGGTAGGACATTTTCTTTTCTTGTCTTTAGAGAGCAGCATGTTTTTCTTTTTTTCTTCTCAAAGTGTAGGACATTTTCTTTCTTGTCCTCAGAGAGTAAGACATTTTCCTCTCTTTGCCCTCAAAAAGTAAGACATTTTCTGTCTTTGTCCTCAAAGAGCATGACATTTTATTTTCTTTGTCTTTAAAGAGCAAAACATTTTCTTTTCTTTGCCCTCAAGGAACATGGCATTTTCTTTTCTCTATCCTCAAAGAGCAAGACGTTTTCTTTTCTTTCTCTTCAAAGTGCAAGACGTTTTCTTGTCTTTATCCTCAAAGAGCAGGATGTTTTCTTTTCTTATCCTCAAAGAGCAAGACATTTTTTTCTTTGTCTTCAAAGAGCTAGAAGTTTCCTTTTCTTATCCACAAAGAGTAGGACATTTTTTTCTTTGTCCTCAACAAGCAGGCCATTTTCATTCTTTATCCTCGAAGAGCAGGTAGGACATTTTCTTTTCTTATCCTCAAAGAGCAAGACATTTTCTTTATTTATTCCTAAAAAATAGGATGTTTTCTTTTCTTATCTTTAAAAAGCAAGACATTTTCTTTTCCTTGTCCTTAAAGGGTAGGCCATTTTCTTTTCTTTGTCCTTAAAGAGTAGGAAACTTTCTTTTCTTTGTCCTCAAAGAGTAGGACCTTTTCTTTCGTTGTCCTCAAAGAGTAAGACCTTTTCTTTTCTTTATCCTCAAAAAATATAATGTTTTCTTTTCTTTGTCCTCAAAGAATAGGATTTTTTTTATCCTTAAAGAGCAAGATTTTTTTTAACCTCAAAGAGCAAGATGGTTTCTTTTCTTGTCCTCAAAGGGGAGGACATTTTCTTTTCTTTGTCCTTAAAGAGGAGGACATTTGTTTACTTTGTCCTCAAAAAGTAGGATATGTTCTTTCTTTGTCCTCAAAGAGCAGGATGTTTTTCTTTTTTTATGTCCTCAAGAGTAGGATCTTTTCTTTCTTTATCCTTAAAGAGCAGGGCATTTTCTTTCTTTGTCTTTAAAAAGCAAGGCATTTTCTATTCTTGTCCTCAAAAAGTAAGACCTTGCCTTTCACTTTATCCTTAAAGAGTAAGATGCCTTTTCTTTTTCTTTTAAGCCCACACAAGCTTAAAGAGTAGGATGCCTTTTCTATTACTTTTAAGCCCACACTAGCTGTGGCACTTCTTTTCTTTTAGTCCTCAAAGAGTAGGACACCTTTTCTTTCCCACTAAAAAATAGCCTAATACACTGCCCGAACAAAATGGTGTCTATTTGTCTTTGCCTTGTTCTTAATACTTAGCAACAGCAAAAAAAGGGCAGGTATAGATGCCTCATTTTGTTCGTACCAATTTTTGGTATCTTAGGAGTTAGGCAAAAGTGACGTAATCAAAAAACTAGAAATAAAGCTGGGGAACATCAACTGGCAAAAATGTTTTTTTGGGAAATTTTAAAATGCCTATGGACTGCTTTAAAGAAAAAATGCAAAAATTAGGGCATCAAAGGTCATTTTTAGGGTGTCATCAGAGTCGTTCAGTTAAGTATGCAAGCCAATTTTCCTCTCTTTGTGACCAAGTTAAGATAACTCGAGGAACCTAAGGTATGTGCAGGTTATATGGGTGCTTAAAAACAATCACGAGGCTTTCACATTACCAAAATTTTGAATTTCCATGTGTAGCATTGATACAAAAGGGTTTGGTGTCGATATCCAAGGTGTGGTATCGATACTTGGCATGTTTGTATCGATGCAAAACTTAGCAGTAGCTAAAGTTATGATTTTTGTCAAAATGGATCGATACACAAGCATGAGTATCGATACAGATCCACAAAGTATCGACATTGGCCTCTTAGTCTCGAGACTGGAAACATTTTTTGCACTTAGTATCGATACACAACTCATTGTATCGATGCTCAAGAGTAAAATGTACCTTACTGTCGATACACCAAGGCATTTTTGCTTAGTTCAAGCCATTTTTTAGCCTCTAAAAACCCAATTTAAACATGTTTTTTCCACCAAGGAACTATCATATAACATTGCAAACTTTAAATATAGGTTCATTAACAGATTCTAATAAATTTTTGGAGTCTAAATAATTAATAACAAAGGTCACTTTCATAAAATATATTGGTGTAAAAGGAGAGCAAGCATATCTCTAGCTTGCAGGCTTTCACAACCTTTCTGCCTACTTATTCAGCATGATAGAACCATTAAGAAAGAAGTCAACTAAACATGGCAGCTAAAGATATGCCCTAGTGCAAAAGGAAAAATAAAAAATGCCCTTTGCACTACCTTCTAAAAAAGGGTTGAACCAAGAAAAAGAGAATGAGCTATCTAAAAAAAACTCTTTAAGTTATAAAAAAATGTCGTAAGCAATCCCAAAAAACTCTTCATCCATCCTCACAAATCCTTCAGCAACTCTAGCTTTAAAAGTTCACTAAAACACTGTTCCATTGCCTTTCACCCATAACCAAACTTTATTCCCGCAGCTACCCAAAACCATCATCGAAAAACCTTCAAGAACTTTAACTTTCCATAGACTTTGATCCTTAAAAAGACTCACCATCAACCATACCACCAAAAGGCTACTTCCTTCCATCCTTTTCTTGCTAAATAATAGCAATGAGAAAGAAAAAATTAAGCCTATAGCCACTACTTCAAAAAAGAGGGAAGTTTAAGTTTTTGGTATATCCTCTCTACCTTGATCTTTGTAGTTTTTGTTTTGTCATTAACATCATCTTAGTAAATTATTTTTATGCTTTTATGGCCACCTTAGGACTTCCATACATTTTTGTGGCTTTGGTTGTGGTAGTTTAGGATCTTAATGTTTTTCTTAGTGCCTTAATGTTGTTTGGTTAACAAAGCATGCTCATTTGCTTTTTCATCACCATAACAGCCTCTGTCCATGCATTTTTTTCCATGTTCCTTCCATATTCATGTTTTCATCTCATGCTTAAAATGTTCATCTTAACATGACATAAGTATGCTCATGCATTTTCTAGAAGTTTGATAGGCTCCATGAAATAAAAATGCCTTTTTAGCAAACTCTTTTTAACATGCTCATCCTAAGTATGTTCATGCATCTATCTATTATCTCTATGCATTTTTTGTCATATTTTCCATGAAACATGTCATCTTTGCTATATGTCTTCCATATTTCGCATCATTTATGGTACTTTGCTTGTATTAAGATGCATGCTTGAGTGCTAGAAAACCCAATTTTAAAAATATCCCTAAGTTAAGCACATGATATCTCCTATACATGGAGAATAACATAGGCGTAAGATTGTTATGAAGTTGGTTTTCCAACCTTAGGGGCAAAGCAACTATTTAATTCTGGATTCATGGAAGAATGAGTATAAGAGTACTATTTTTTTTAAATGAAGCCTTTTAGTTGGAAAATGTGAACCCTTGATCCTTAGCCAACCACCCTCATAGTGCATGGTCAACGAGTTGCACTATTATTCCAAACTACTCTGGGATTATGGACTGAACTTGTGACGCCCATGTCAACCTTTAATCTTGGTTACAGATATTTAAACATCCATGGTTCAAGCTCAACCCAAAGAAAAACCAAAAAACCAAAAACCTCCCTTGTTTTGCTCTTGCAACATAATGGTTTGGTCTCAAAAAATTATTAAAAATAAAAAATGATTTATTTAGAATGTGTTGGTATTTATCCCTTGAAGGGATTCGAATTACCTTTCCAATGATGTCTCATTTACCTTTAGATCGTCTTTGATGAAATAGTTATAATTTTTCAAATCTTTGCTATCTAAAACCCCTGGATCCGACAAGCAGTTTACTATTTGGGCTATTTTGGCCTAATAAACAACATTTTTAAATCGCTTGAATATTTTTCCCATAAAGTTGATGAAATTCCCTTTTTAGAAAGGTATTATTCACATTTTAACAATTCTAGATGAGATTGAAATGATTTTTCAAAGTTTATTATACCTTTACCCTATACATGCTGCTAGTGTCAAGATAGGTTGAACTTCAAAAATTAATTTCGCCTAGAAGGTGATTTTCTAGGATTTTTGGAATATTTTTACGTTAATCCTGATTGAGTTATCTTTCTAACGGTACCTGGTTTACCAATTGGGACCTTCAAATAAGCTCGAAATAAATTTTGAAAGAGAAATGGCACAATGTTATCCTCTATTTCTAACCTAATTTTTGAAACATTTTAATTGAGGCATTCGAATGCCTCATGATCTACTTGGCTCATTCTCATAACCTAAACCTTTTAGATTCAAACCAAGGCTAAACAAAAAGAGGACCATTTTAGCCAAACCTTCGGCTCTCGATTTTTCAAGATTCTTTATTTTCAAGAATATGACCCACTCCTCTTAATTTTAAAGATTTTTATTTTTGGGGATACTCTAACTCGACTTTTACCTTAAAATGACTTCAAATTTACATTTTCAGAGATATTCCAATCCTACTTCTCTGAGAGAATACTCCAGCCCAACTTTTACCTTAAAATGACATTAAATTTTCATTTAAAAGTATACTCCAACCCTAGTACTCTAAGCGGATACTCCAACCCCACTTTTACCTTAAAATAACATCAAATTTTCACTTTTAGGGATACTCTAACCTCACTCTCCATATTCCTTTTAAAATCCAAACTTCTTTTTTGACACATCTTTGAGTCATCGAAACCTTTTTTCCTTCTCAAATTTCCATTAAATTTGACAAGTATTAACATTGTCATCTCAGTTATTCATTAATAATCGAATATAATTACAAGAAACATTTCGATCGTCCTTCATTTTCATGTATTTTGTGTAGATTTATTTATTGTTCTTTTTTCCACCTTACCAATACATTTCTTTTTGTATAGACCTCGGGCATTTATGCTTTAAAGATCATTTTCAAAATCACAAAATGATATCTCATGTTGGTATTGTCACAACATACCCCAAGGTTGATCCTTGCGGATC